>PVJH01041568.1:0-14887 GCA_004026705.1 Nesogale talazaci | reverse complement strand
CATACATGGCAAAGCTGGGACTCTGCATCCAGTCACTAGATGGCCAGCCTACATTCAGTCATCAATGTGTGACACAATGGATGGGGCTTACCCAGCTGGTCAGGCCAAGGTTGAGTAACGGGGAGGTTAGTAGACAAGGTGAAGGGACAAACCCATCGAGTCTGATTCAGCTAGTCAACCCACTGCCATGTTCGCAGAATTTCTGCTAGTATGAAACTTAGGACAAGGCCTTTCTTTTTAATAAAGCAGTCATTGCTTGGCAAGGAGTCCCAGGGGCACTGTGGGTTAGATAGTGAGCAGCCAACCACAAGGTCAGAGGTTCAATTCCACCAGCCTCTCCACCAGCCTCTCCGAGTGGGTCCCCTTAAGGATATAAAATCTCGGAAGCTTTGGAGAAGGGCTGCTCTGAGTCCGCACCCAGAAGAGCCTCCAAAGAAAGGCTTTGCAATCTCCTTCTGAAACGCCAGCCACTTGTGTCCCAGGGGAGCCCATTCTACTCTGACCCACGGGGGAGGGCCATGAGTTGGAATCTACTTGACCACAGCTGCTGCGCTAATCCAGGTAGACCAGAGGAACAAACCCATAGACACTCACATGTATAAGAAAGTGCTTTACATACAAGAGCAGTTGAATATTGAGAAAGCATCCTAGCCCAGTCCAGATCAAGTGCATAAGTCCAATATGAGCCCATATGTCCAATACCAATCTGTAAAATCCTCTTCAGACTCATGAAACACATGCAGTGACGCCAAATGCAGGAAGATCACGTGCCACTGGGTGGGAAGTCTTATGGATCCAGTGGCGGCGTTAGCATCTCAGCGCTGGCAGGGGTCTCCATGGGCTTCTCCAGCTTCATAGGTCTGGCTCCATCAGCCTCTCTCCATGTGGCTTTTCTGGTTCTATCAGCCTCTCCATGTATCTTCTCCACAGGGACGAAATGTCTCGCAAGGAGTGAACAGAGAGAGTCTCCCATCTCAAAGGAGGAATTCCCAGAATCCTCAGGAGAAGGCCATACCCACACAGTGGCCTCATTGGCTGTGTACTGATTGACAGGCTAGACTCCGCCCTTATACTCTTAATCCTCAAATTGACACCAGATTATGTAACTACCACGCTAGCCTTGTTACTTTAGTTTTTGTTTTGTTGTCGAGTAAGACTGCGCTCTGAGAGGGAAAGGAGAGTGTGTAACTAGGCCTCCCAAGACAAAGTAAAAAGCCGTCCCCTTGCAAGCCCCTGTGGTGCTGCGTCCCTTCCCCTGTTTGACTATGCCCACACTGACCTCCCTGGACAGTCACCACGTGCCCCAGGGCACTGGCTTGTCACAGTTTCTCCGTGCCAGTGCCATCTTACTTTCTGGTGTGTTGCAGGCGAGGTCTGATCATGGGCGTCTGGAATTCCCACACCTCCGTGGGCAACATTCTGGGGTCCTTGATTGCTGGCTACTGGGTGTCCACGTGTTGGGGCCTCTCCTTCATCGTCCCTGGGGCTATCGTGGCGGCCATGGGGATCGTGTGCTTTCTCTTCCTCATCGAACGTAAGTACCCGTGGCGTCAAAGAGATCCAGCCAGGAGATGCAGTTCGCGTCTGCCCCCAGGAGGGCTGTGGGGACTGACTTGTCTTGGGTGGGTGGCTGCGTCATGCTCTGCTTGTCTGTGGTTGGTTACTAAGCCTCTACTCTCAACACATAGATGGATCCCTCCCTCCCCATATCCCCAAGAGCTTTACTGGCATATGATCCACATACAGTACAATTCAGTGCTTTAGCCACGTCAAGAAGAGTTGTATCATCATCGCAATTCATTTCAGGACATGTTCTTTATTTCTGTACTCATCATTATTAGCTTCCCATTTCCTCCCAGTACACCCTCCCACACACTCCCCCAAGGATCCATGAATCCAGTCACTGTCTCTGTAGATTTACCTGTCCTGCATTCCATCTACAGAAGACATTAAAAAGCAAACCAATAGAACTAAGAAGACTAGCAAAGCAAAACAGGTTTAAAAACCTCAGTGGAAAAGAGGGCAGGAGATATGGAAAACCAGAACAAACGTCTGTGGCTCCTAAGGGCGATCAAATGATAGGGTGCTAATTTTAACCTCGCCGCCACCGCCTCGACCACAGTCCGCTTTCCCGAGCACAGGGCTGTTTGCAGCCCTGGTCCAGACTCGCAGACTTCTCTGTTCAAGTACAGCCACTACTCAGTCAGTGTCCTTGGAGTCTCTCTCTCGGTGACCTCCGGGTCGGGGTGGGGGGGGGGGGGGCTGGAGTAGGGCTCTGCTCCATAGGGCTTTTAAGGTTTTGACCTTTAAGACACAAATCACCAGGCCTTTTCCCAAGGTGGTTCTAGAGGGTTCACTCGGCCCATCTTTTGATGAGGAGCCCTACACTCCGCCATTTGGGCTTCTTAAGGATCCCTTGCCTGGGTACAGCCCATTGCTGTGGAGTCATTTCTGATTGACGGCGCCCCCTGCCTTGCAGAAGAGAACTGCTCCATTGGGGCTTGTGGCCGCAAGCTCTGTCAAAGCCAACCTTCAGGCCTTTCTCCTGAGGCATCTGGTGGGTGGCTTCAAACAAGCAACCCTTAGGCAAGGAACCAATCACAAACTGCTGGCCATCCACAGGGACCAAACTAGTCAGAGTCATCGAGTCCATGCCAACTGTGGCGACCCCCCAAGGCAGAGTAGAACTGCCCCTGTGAGCTTCTGAGACGGTCACGCTTCATAGATGTATTGAATGCCCCACTCTACTCCGGGAGCCGCTGGTGGTTCTCAGCTCCGTAGCTTGTGGCTAGCCGCCCAGTGCATGACCCTCGGCGGCTTTCCCAAGCCACAAGTTCGATTTCCTGAGTTCCTCGGTAACGGATGTCGAAATTTCCTCTGTACTGTCCTCCTTATCCACAGCTCCCTCTTTCCGCTCTTTCCTCTGCTTTAAGACCACATGGTTTTTCTCTGGTTTGGGAGTCCTCTCACCACATCCTCGGGGATCCGTCTACTCTCTCAGTCTTGCCGCCACCACGTGAAGCGTCAGTGGCTAGTTTGTCTGCTCTCTGATACGAGAGAGCCTGACCAATGCCCTGACTAAAGACAGCCCCTTCTAGCCTAACTAGGTGTGGAGTGTTCTGGCAGAGAAGCGAAGTCTTTGTTCCAGCCCAGACTTCGTGCCTGACCTTTTAACGTCACGAACTGTGGGAGTCGTGTTTTACAGGAGAGAGCTGGAAGCCGCTGTTACTTCGACTGGGTATGGCAGGAGGACGCATTCCGGCTGACATTTCCTGCTCTGATGGAGCATGGAGCTGCAGCCTCAGGACACGGTACTAGATAGTGCCCCAGCACTATGCTCGGGGGCTGCGTTCCCAAGTCAAATGGTTTAGTGTTAATGTTAGTTTCACTGTTGCCTTCCGAACCGCCAAGCACCTCATCCAAAAAATACAGGCCCTATTCGTTTCTATTTAACTTCTCCCTTCCGTGTCTTCATTTGCTGGAGTAAACTTGGTTCTTGTTTTAGTAACAGGACAGCTATGAGGCTACGGGACTCGCAGGCCAGTCTGCCCTGTGTGTGAGGGGAGAAGTAGATGGAGAGGGGGTGTTACAGACCCTGGTGTGGATGGAACCACAGGGGTGTCCCTGGCATTTTCTCCAGATGCTGAGTAAACTTCCAGTCAAATGGTCAAGCCAGTGGCTCCTGGACCAGGTGGGAGGTATGCGGCTGCCTGACCAACCTGCTATCCAGAGGTATTTCAGTCCAATAGAGCGCTGTCAATCGGTCCAGTTCTGAGGATTTTTGTTGTCTTTGTTGTGGCGTGATCCACACCGTCTCCATCAGGCCTCTTCACTTTCGGCAAGCAAGGCTGTGTCATCTGCACATCACTGGTTGTAAGGGAGTCTGCCTCCGATCCTGCTGCTGAGCTCTTTTTCTCATAGTTTAGTTTCTCAGATCCTCAGCTTTTAGCATGTAGATTACATATGGAGAACAGATGCAACCCAGACGCAACGCCGCTCCTGGTTGTAAACCACTCAGCAGCATTCCTTTGACCCACTGCTTCTTGAGCTGTGTCTGGAATTCATATGAATGCAGTGAGGTGTTGTAGAATTCTCATTCTTTCCGATGTTACCTGTCAGTGGTTATGGTCTGCACAGGTGAATGAGTTTGAAGAAAGGTAAAAACCCGCCTAGTATGCTCTGCTTTCAGCCAAGATTCATCCCATGTCAGCAACAATCTCCCTCATTTTGTATCTTCTGAATCAAGCTAGAATTTCTGGCAGGTCCCTGTTTATGTCCTGCAGCAACCGTGATGAAATTATCTTTGACCTACGTTTGTTTGCATATCAATGCGATTGTTCAGAAAGTCCCCCCTTCTGTTGGGTCATCTTTCTTTCGCCATGTGCACAACTACAGATCTCTTCCAAGTGATCTGGGTTGGCCAGGTCACTTTCTTCCAAATTTCTTGACCTAGACGAGTGGGCACATAATTCGCTAAAACATCCGAAATGTTATTTGTGTGTGTGTGTGTGTGTGTGTGTGTGTGTGTCCACATCCTGCCTTGCAGCTTGAAGTTCTCTCAACTCTCAATCGTTCGCAACTGTCTTGATGTGCTTGAAACCAAGGTCAAAGACAGTTCAGCCCCATGTCTCCAAGCTTTTCCTGTCTTCTTCGTAGCTGCAGTTAGAACCGACCGAATAGCACTTCACCCTCTGCTTGGATAGCCATCTTGCCTCTACTGCATTTGGCTTCTAATGAATCCCACAGCCTTAAAGCACTCATTTAAAGACTATGGGGGTTGGGGGGTGGGGGGTGGTGCAGAGCGGGCAGGGGAAACATTTGAATGGACTGTGATGATGGGTGCACAATTTTCCCTTGAAGCGATCCAACAGTGGAAGTGTCTTTATAATATATGTGAATGTCATATCAAGAAAACTACTAAAAAACAATAAGTTGGCCAATGGCCACTATGAGTGGAAGAGTAAGAGTTTCTATTTAGAGAGCATTGGGGCTAGAAGAATGGTGGAGTGATATGGACAAGCTATCCATCATGGTTGCATAACTTACTGCGTATAGCACTGAAATAGACATACAGAAGGTATTGGATTAGAGAATGTTTTGCTGTGGATATTTTTCCCACAGATGGTAATAATGGTAATAATCATTCCACTGATGAGTACAAGAAAAAAGACAGCGTGCAAACATTGGCTCCTTGATATGATTGAACTGTATATGTGGAAGCAGCGCCAATAAACCTGTAAAAAATGATGAAAAATCAGTAGCGTATCAAGAGGCAAAATAAACAAATATTAACAGCAAAACCGAGAAGAGCTACTCCAATATGGGCCCTGTCTTTGTATTTCCTTCTGAACCTCGGCCTCCGTGTGCTATGGGGTCAGTCGGCGTGGCGTACGTGCTCCGCTTAGCTCTTTCTGCAGGCACACTGCCCGTTATTGTCCAGAAGTCGGGGGGAGTCTCCATGTCATCGTGATGGGTTTGGGTGTTGTGTTTTTTGGGGGGGGGGGGGTTGGGGGGGGGGGGGCTTGCTTGGTGATCTGTTGTAACCCTGGGAAGCGCTGTTTGTTGGTGCACAAAGGTGAGCCTTCCCTGGGTGACTGGATGGCCGGGTAGGCACTTGGCGGGCTGGTCCCAGGTGTGGAGGCTGAGCTGCTTTTCATGGCAGGGTTTACCCTTCAGTGCCCCCTACCCCCACCCCAGATGGGCCTGTTTGGGGCCCATTGCCTGTTTTCATAAAAGTACGAAGCAGTCGCTTGTGATTTTGCCTGTAATGTGCCATGCTGGGAGATGTGGGAACCCCGGGACTCACCAACATCTCTGTGCTCTGGTGTTTCAGATCCGCGGGACATCAAGTGCTCTTCCATGCTGCCGACGGTAAAGACCCCTTCCCGCTCTGTGTCATTTGCCAGAACAGGGTGGCCTTGCTAGTGACCATGACCGTTGCCACCTTGTCCTCCACAGTTAGTCCTGTGAGCCCCACCCTCGAGCCTTAGCAAAGAGCTGTAACAGCAGCAGTGAAGCCCACGCTGCGAGTCGTAGTGCGAGTCATGGTGCTGGGGGATCTTGCAGCCAGCCGGCTGGCCCAGCCTGCTGAGGGGTGGTGGGGACACTGGGCCCAGCCTTGGGGCCTTGGCCGTGAGAGTGAGGAAGAGAACACAGTTGAGTAACCTTGAAGTCTTTGTTTCATTTCACTTCAACCTGCTGCGAATGGGGCAGAGGCAGAGAGCAGGTCCGTTCCCCATTGTCTACCCTCCACATGGTCCCATTGCTTCTCCCGATCTCTCCCCCTGCCCCTCCCAGCCCGCTGAGCCTTGTCCTCGGGGGAAATGCCACCCTTCTGACTTCTGAGGGCCGGTTACTCTCTGCCCCGGGTCTGCTGTTCCCCTCACCGCCCTGCCTGTTATTTGCAGGACCCCCGCACCAGGGCCCACTGTATTCCAGATGGAGGGCATCGTCCCTTCTTCTCAGGGAGTCCCGTAAGCTTGGGGTCTTGATGATGTTGTGTTTTAGCCCCCAGTTCTCTCCCACTCAATCCATGCCTTTCACACAGATCAGTGGCAAGTGATCCTCTTCTGCTCCTCTTCTGCTTCTCCTGGCTCTGCCGGGCTCCGTGCGTCTCTTCCTCTTTGATTGTCTTCCCTCTTCTTTCTGCCGGACAGAGGTCCCCAGGCCTGCCATAGCTGACCTCCCAGGAACGGGCAAGACCTCCACCACCCCCACCCCCACACTGCCTGAAAAAGCAGACAGCTGGCTGCCGTGGAGTCGGTGCTGGACAGGGGAGAACTGCCCCGGGCGTTCCCGAGGCTGTCACTCAAAGTGACAGGAGTAGAGTCTGAGGGGCAGCTAGGGGGCTCACACTACTGACCCCCACCCCGCCTCTCTGGGGGCAGCTCCCTGAGCTGCTGGGGTGCTGAACTGGTTCAGGTGGCCTGGGAGAGAGAAGGAGATTCTGCCTTGTCTTGTTCTCCTCGGACAGTACAGCGGGAGAGCTGAAACGGGGAGCACAGAAGTGTGGTCTGTGCGCCCGGGCCTCTGACGCAATGGCATGTGCTCTTATCAAGAACGGTGACAGGAAGGACCTCCCCTCCCTCACTTCCTTAAAGGACACTGCGGCCTCTGTTGTTTCTAAAGAGCTCTCCATCTCCCAAGCAGCTTTAAATGTCACAGCTTATAAGGAGGGTCACTGTAGCCTGCCGGGGTGAGGTGCTGGGTGTGTGTCCGGGAACAGCTCCTCAGATAGTTCTCAGTGGCTGGGTGATCAGGTGATCACCAGGCTGGTCTTTCAAGGACTCTGTTGACTGGATTCGAGCCACCGGCATTCTGGTTAACAGCCCCATGGCTTAACCACCAGCCACTCTGAGCGAGAAAGATGAGGCTTTCTGTTCCTGTTCTCCTCCGCCTCACAAGGCCGCTGCATTGCAGTCAGCTTAATGGCTGTGGCGTCTGATTCTTCGTAAAAGGGCTGCAGAGTTGGGAAGAAAGCAATGAGCTTATTGTTTCTCGCGAACCATCTCTCCTTGTGCCCCTTGGTAGCTTTCTGTGAGGCCAGGGTCACGGGTGCAGCCAGGGTAGGCTTCATTCTGGACTGCCGACTCCAGCCATGGTCTCATTAAAGTGTTCTTTCCCAGCATTCCAAAGGCTATGAGAACGGCACCAACAGATGCAAGCTCCAGAAGCACAGTGACAAGAGCACGCTTCTGGTAAGTTAGTTACACCTGAGCCTCCTCCCTCCCGGGGCAGCCCGATAGGAACGCCACATGCTTCCCCTTCTCTGAGCCCTGCAAAGACTGCCCCCCCACACCCCCCCACCAACTGTGTGACAGAGTAGTGGGTGGGCCTGTCCACACAGCCAGCCACACCCGCAGCGCCGACTCCTGCTTGGGTAAAGAGCAGACGTTCTGGCTTTGAGCCACTAACCACACAAAACAAGGAAAGGGCAGATGTCTCTGTCCTGGCTTGGTGTTCCTTACAGCCGCTGGCAATTCTTACTGTACAAGGCAGAGAGGGCTTCCCTGTTCTTGGCTGAGCAGAATCTTCCTGTTTTCATCTGCATGTGATCCGCTGGCTAACCTACTTCATGTTGGGCGGTGGTGATGGTGTTTAGTCGATTGGTCCATCTCTTCTCCACCTTGGCTGTACATTGCATTCACTCGGAGAATTTCGAACACGAGTGGTGCCTGGGGCCTGCCCCTGCTGTTCGGTCATTCCTGTAGGGGCTTCTCGGGGACCCTCAGGAGGTGCTCATGACCTGTCAGTGCCGAGAACTCGTGATGCAGTCTCCTGGCCTGGGCAGCACAGCTCATGAGGGAAAATGCACACCAGAGTGTGTCTGTACTGAACGCGCAGCTGCTTGCTTTCCAGCAGCTTTGTGGAGTGTCCCTTGGAAAGCATGGGGGGGTGGACCACCTTCACTCTGAAATGTGACCGTGCCCCTCCAAAGACCAGCTGTCCACGCAGAGGCCCTTGTCTGGAAGACAGCTTCATGGAAGGTGTCACTTGTAGAGTCTGGGCATTGTGCCTGCTGTCACCTGTCACCCAGAGCTCACCGGGACACCAGACGGCAGGACAACATCATTCTCTCATCGTTCTGTTTGACTGTATTTTCTATCTATAGTTCATAGATTCTGGTAAGATTTTTTTTTAATCATCACAGAGTGAATGTAGTGACCCTAAATGTGTCCGAGGATAAAGGTATACTCCATTTGGTTTTCAATGATTCTTTAGGGTTTGGTGGGGGATGGGAGGAGTAGAGCACCAGATGTTTTCCCAGGTGTATCTGGGAGGACTCGAACCTCTAATCTTTTGGCCGGCAGCTGAGAGCATTCGCTGCCGGTGCCACCCCGGGACTCCTGTAGTAAGAGCCAGTGAAACCTCATCTCGTGGGAAGTCTGAGATTCAGAGGAACTTCTCTTTGTTAGACCTTGAATGTTAGAGTCAATTCGTGAAGAATGTGGTTATATCATCCACGTTCCAGTTTGAAAGTCCACTCTGAGACCAGGACCGTGCCTCTTTCCGTGTCAGTGAACGCTGCAAACTCAGTTCCTTGGGAAGGTCCAGTGTGTGAGGATTCGCAAGACGCTGAAGTTCATTTATTAACTCAACAGTGACGCCTCTGCTCATGTCTGCCACACGAGGGCCCTCTTAGAACGACACCCGTAAAACAAAAGCAAACTCCCTGCCTGCTGTCCACTCAGGCCCAAGACCAGGCAAAGAATTTCTTCGTGGCCCTTCCATGACAAGCGCATGTAACTCAGCCATCCGGAGGTACCATGGCCAGCTTAGAAGGTAGTTTCCCCGTTTCCAGAAATAGCTGTTCTGGTGGCCTCCCTCAGTACAGAGATGTGAACATCCTTGGAGCTCCTGATGAGAATGCCCTTTGAAATGATGTTTTATTACAAGCTCCCAAACCAAGACACAGTGGGAAAACCCCGTGATCTTTCCATTTCCTGTCTCCCCAAACCTTTGGAAGCCCCTCATGCCTACACGCTCCAGCCTTCTCCCGTGCCGCTGAAATGTCACCGTCTCTTCACAACCGCTGCCCCGCCCTGTTTATGGCTCATCTGTTTGGTTTTGTTTTATAATAATTTTATTGGGGGCTCATACAACTCCTACCACAATCCATATGTACATCCCTTGTGTCAAGTACATTTGTACAGTGGGTGCCATCATCATTCTCAAAATATTGTCTTTCTTTTTGAGCCCTTGGTATCAGCTCCTCATTCCTGCCCCCCCCCCATGAACCCTTGATAATGTTTAAATTATTATTACTTTGTCATGTCTTATTGTGTCTGATGTCTCCCTTCACCCACTTTTCTGTTGTCTGTCCCCCAGGAGGAGGTTACGTGTAGGTCCTTATAATTGGTTCCCCCTTTCTACCCCACCTTCCCTCCACCCTCCTGGTATCATCACTCTCACCACTGGTCCGGAAGGGATCATCTGTCCTGGACTCCCTGTGTTTCTAGTTCCTCTCTGTACCAGTATGGCTATTCTTTGACACAATCTCCCACACTGGGGATGGGACATCCACTGACCAGGGACATATTTTCCCCTTTCTATAATGATGTCTGCCCAGGAGGTCACTGGGGAGGAAGGATTCTGCGCGGTTGGTCAGTTGTTCTCCACCAGACCTGAGTGCAGACGACTGCCCTGGGATGCCCTGGGCACATTTGGGGCACCTGGTTGGTCCCGTGAGTGCAAGCCTCACTTCATCCAAGTGACTGCTGTGGGCCTCCTCCCCCCACTCTCCCCCCTGCAGGACACGGAGACCCAGTGCTTGCTGCTGTCAGACGGGAGGGGCTCTGTCCACCCCAACCACTTCATCATCCTCCAAGCGGAAGCCTCAAGCTCCACAGCCGCCATCAGCTTCTCGGGGGCCTTGAGGATCCCAGTGAGTACAGGTACCTGGGAGCAGGCTACCAGGTGTCCTGTGCTGGGCTTGCCACGGGGCAGGGCCGGGGGAGGGGGGGTTGCAGCGGGGAGAAGGGAACTGGCCTCTGTGGTCTCGCAGTCTTACAAATCAAACACACGCTGACCGGGCCTGACAGGCCACCCCTTTCTGGGGGATGGTGGCAGCAGCACTGTTTTGCCTGCCTTATGCTGTGTGTACCGTTTTTAGAAACTGGTTGCCACCGTGTCCAGACTGAGACACTTCACAGATAAAGCTGATCGGTACCCTGGTGGCTGTCACCCCTACTTCCTCAGTCCTCCACGGTGCAGCAGCTCCTCCCCAACCTGCCCCAGGCCTGAAGGAGGGCTGTGCAGGCGAGGCTCTGGGGCGAGAAGCCACGTGGAGTTCTGTTCTGTAGCCAGAGGTCAGCCAGGCTCTGGACTCTGCACTTCTGATGGCTCGGGCCGACTGCGTCTGACTGACCGTGTGTCCCGGCACGGAGAGGCCGCATGAAGGAGCGTCTGCAGAGCCCAGGGCCAGGGTCACTTGCAATGCCTGCAGAGGGAAAGCCCCAGGCCACAAGTTGCACACAGGTGGATGGGAGAAGTACAGCGGTGCAGTTTCTGACTGCGCTAGGCAGAGGGTCTCTACACTGGGGTCCTCCAGCACAGTCACCCACAGGCCTCTCAGGAGGGCCTGGAGCCCAGAGCCAGGAGCAGTAGCAGGGAGAGGGATCATGACAGATGGAGAGGAGCCTGGAGGGCGCTCCACGAGGTTGGAGTTTCAGACCCCACCGGCCCTTCCTGTGGACAAAGGTGAGGCGGTCTGCTCCCCTACAAACTAATAGTGTCCAACACCCTCGGGAGCAGTTCCTCTCTGGCCTGTCGGATCGCTAGGCGTCAGAGTGAACTTTTGGTGGCTGTGGGTTTGGGCTTGGGGTACACAGCGTCGGAGCAGCTAAGAGCGGCCCTGAGGTCCAGGGTGGTCAGGGAGGATGCTGCATAGCCGAGTGTGTGGCAGAGTGCACACCCAGCTCGCCCTTTCTTCCAGGGGGTGGTAGAGTTCTCTCTGTGCCTGCTGTTTGCCAAGCTCGTCAGCTATACCTTCCTGTTCTGGCTTCCCCTCTACATCACCAGCGTGGGTGAGTGCCAGTCGTCCGGAGCATGGGTGTGAAACATGGGCAAGTGACAGGGACCTGGACCCTTTTCTGCTCTGTTCTGTGGTCACGAAAAGGAGAAAGTATGTCTGGGGGAGCCGAGAGGCATCCTTGGAATCGAACAGCATGGTCAGTAGAAAAGTACCAACAAGGAGGATGCAAGGATGGGATTTGTCGTTCTGTAACACCGGCCTTCCTGGGCTAAAGGGTATGCAGGGTCCAACCTGGCTCTGGCCTCCAGGTCCACTTGGAGCCCAGGGCTTTGCTTCTTGGAGATGAGCTCTGGTTCAGAGAGCCATGGCTTGTCTTCTGTGACCAGCAAAGGTAGAGACCATCAAGGAAAACTCCAGGAAACTGCCATCTCCTCCGTGTGACCACAACAAGAAAGGACAGGGGAGGGCCCTGGCCCTCCTGCAGAGAAGAGACTGCGGGGAACCGGGAGCGGGCAGGGGTGGGGGTGGCCAGGAAGTGCCCTGAAGCCTCTGGTCGCGGGAAGCCAGACACACAGAGAAGACTCGGGCTTTGGTGAGACAAGAGGAGAAGGACTGGAAGGGTAGGTGGGTTTGAAGAACAAAGGTGCCCGTTGAAATCAAGGTGACCCCCGAGGTGGAAGCAGAGGGGGCAGCGAGGGAACTGCCCCCCTCCCCAGGGCACGCATGATCAGAGATGAGTCTATCGGAGGGAGGGGTGGCAGGCAGTTGGTGAAGGTGCCCACTGGAGAGTCACTGATCCGCTCCATGCATCCAGCCAGGGAGGTACGTGAGAGCCAGTTCCCCAAGTGGTTCATCCAGAGCCCCAGGGGAGAAGGGGCTCACACAACCATCCCAAATCCCCCCCACTGCTTCCTCTTGTGCTGGTCTCCTATCAGCTCCTGCGGCACTGAGGCCTGCACCAAGCACGGTGGACCTCCATTCCTCCACTGTGACACAGAGAGTTCCAGCCCCCCGCGGATGGTTTGCAGCGTGGGGAGCTCCCTTGGGCCAGGCCACAGGCATCTGAGGGCTGTTGCCTGGGTACTTTCCCGTCTGTTTCTGTGGGGCTTCAACCTTGGAGGGTCCCAGCACCCAAGGAGATGCTCGCGGAAGAAAGTCTTTCTGGGTGTCAGCGTTCACGGTGTCTGGACCCACAGCAGGCAGGCCGGTTGTGAGCGGGAGTTGACCCATAGTGACCAGAGGAGTTAAAGTCCATGTGTGTGAAAGAAAGGTTGTTCTGTGGGGGTCCCCGGAAGACCCCGTGGAAGGGCACCCTCACTGACCAGCCCCTGCTGCTGTTCCTAGACCACCTCGACGCCCAGCGGGCGGGAGAGCTCTCCACCCTGTTTGACGTGGGCGGCATCTTTGGTGAGTCCCCTTGCATTTGCTGTGCGCACGCTGCCAAGTCATGTGTCCGTGGCACCGTAAGGGCCGGGGGCCCAGGCTCCCTCAGTGGGGTGAGGGGTGGGGGTGATTGACTGCTAAGGAGGAAGGGTCCCCGAGCCCACGCAGAGGACAGCCTCTCTCCCTGCCCCTGGTGTCTGGCTGTGAGCATGAACTAGTTCTCCCTCCAAGACAAGCCCTTGCCTCACAGGGCAGGGAGGTGATGGGAGGACTGGGGAGGGGCTTAGACAAGTGCATAGTGGTCTCAGGGAAGGGCCCTCCCAGACCCTGCTGTCTGACCCACATCCGAGCATGGCCCGAGGACGGGTTAGGCAGGTGGGCAAAGGTGTGTGTGTTGGGAGGCAGGGGTGGGGGTCCCCCAACTACCTTGCAGTGACAAATGGAGCAGGACTAAGCAGAGGGCTGTGTTTCCTGCGGCCTGTAACCTGTGTTCTCTTTGCCCTGGGCGGCTCCGCCCTTTGTCTGGCAGGTGGGATCCTGGCAGGCCTGGTCTCAGATCGCCTCGGGAAAAGGGCCTCCACCTGCGGCCTGATGCTGCTCCTCGCCGCGCCCACGGTGAGCCCCACGCCCCGGACCTGGGGCCCCTGATGTGCCCCCCACCCTCTGCTCAGCTGCCCACACCGGGCCCTGCCCGCTCGCTCTGGGCCTATGACATCTGTCCTACTCTGCAGAAAGCCTTCAGTGGCAGAGCCCCTCTCCGTCCCCCCTCCCCGGGGCTGAGTTTCACCCGGCCCCCAGGGAATCTCCTTCCAGGGCAGCCCTGTGAGCAGCCCCAACCCTCCGGTCAATTTCCCAAAGGCCCCACTCCCACCCCCACTCCGTTGCCACCCCTAAGTGCCTACCGTCCTGATGCCACAGGGGCTTCATCACACCTGACTTTCCTTGGAGCACCCTCCCCTCCCCACCCCCACCCCCCGTTTGCCTTAGGACCCCAGCCTCTTCCCCGGGCCCCGCACGTCAGGCCCATGTACCATGCCGTCTCTGCCTCAAAACAGCGGGGCAGGACAAGCCGCTCTCAGGGACACACAGCCCCCAGAGTGGTCTCCACCTTCTCTTTGCCCTCACCTCCCTGTCTCCTTATCCCACTAAGCCCCCTCCCTCCCCCAGACCTCCCACATGGACACCCTCCCAGACCCACACTGCCATCCGGGGCCCTAGCACGTCTGGAAGCAGCCACCATGATCCTCCCACTGGCAGTCTCCTCCCCACCCACGGTCACTCTCCTATAAGACTGCCTTCCGGGATCCTCAGCTTCTCAGTCAGCTGGCTTTGTCTGCAGCCGCCTGTTCATCCGTTAGGGTCCCCCAGCACCTGTCCCCCCACCCTCCCCTCCCCCGACAGCGCTGATCTCATAACCCCAGGTTTAGGAGGCTTTGGGGTGCATGGGGGAGCTTGAGTTAGAGCAGGCAAATTCGCCTTGCCCTGCCTCATCTGAGGGTGGCACCTGCCTTATGGCAACCTGATGCGGGGAGGGGTGGGGGAGGGAGCGGGAGGGAGTGGTGAGCAGCAGGGCAAGGGCTTGCCCTCCAGGACCTTGCAGGGCAGTGCAGGCAGATCCTTTTGTAACAGACCCCTGTGTTTCTGTGCCTCGCAGCTCTATGTGTTCTCCGCCATCAGTAAGATGGGGCTGGAAGCCACGATAGGTGAGTGCACCGGGCCTGGCTGCCCCTTCCCGCATTCAACGGGCCTGAAGAGCTCCCTGTCCCTCGCCAGACGGAGACCGGCCACTGCCACTATGCTCAGTGCCCTGAGTGTGGGTGGGGATGCAGGGCCCGGGCCGGAGCAGGATGCTTGCTGGGAGCCCATGGGCAAAGAGTGCGGCTGTCTGATCCCCTGCTGGATATCACTTACCAAGTGTCTCAGGTGGCAGGAGCGCTGGTCCCGGGCTGACGCGTGGACTGGTCTGTCTCCCCATCGGTCCTGCTCCTCTCACTAGCTGGCTGTCCAGCCTCCTGGGTCACACTGGGGGAC
>PVJH01041567.1:0-14926 GCA_004026705.1 Nesogale talazaci | reverse complement strand
TTTTGGGGTTTTTTTCATCTATAAAAAATAACATATACTTCAATATTTGAAAGACTTAAAAGAACTGAGATTTTTAAATTAAAAGAATATTCTATCTTCTACTTCTAAAGAAAGTATAAGAAAAAGGATATCCATTTTAAAATATTGTGATGGTTAGGGATATGTCAACTAGACACTTCTGCCTAAGGGTAGAGTTGTTGCCCAACCTATCAATCAGGTCACAACCTGATGACACCTTGGAGTTGTGGCCTTTTATATAAGATAAAGACCAAGCCAGTCCAATTTTTCTTTGATCCTGAACCTCCTCCTGGGGCTGTACTCTGTGTCTAGCTCATTGATTTCCTCTTGTATCACCTGCTTCAAGAAGCCATCAGCAGACTGATGCACCTGATCTCAGGCTCATTTACCTCCGCATCCACCAGCTGATGCCACACAGCATACTTCATCATTCTACTTCTTGATCATGGGCCTTCATAGCTAACACAAGTCAAGAGAAACCTGACTTGCATCATACTGGATAGACCTACTTCTAGAACCATGCAAGCTATTTCTAAATATAAGTGACTTTCTACACACAAACACAAGAATCACTGGTTCTGCTTTTTTAGAAAACCCAATCTAACTGGGTATCAGGAGTGGGTCCGAGAAAAATAAAATTGTATTGATGAGTTTTCTAAATTGGTTCTCAGTTCTAATTAGTCATAAAAGCACCGAGAATTCCTCCTCTATGTAAGTATGGATAAGTTGGTCACTATGAGAAAAGTACTGGCAAAGCTAATGCCCCCCAAGTAGCACCACCAATAAATGAACTGTTGATTAGAAATGAGACTCTGGGTGATCTCATATTTGATATCTTTCTAAAATTTTGTCAGGATAAAAGAATTGGGCAGTCGGCTAGTTTGTACTTTCTACAATTCACAAACTGGTAAAAGAAACACACTCAGGGCTTTCGAAGCTGGACTCAAATATGTTATAAATAATATCAGATCTTCTATATGTGACTTAAGATGATTATAGTTTATTGTGCCAATCTGACTGATAAGTACATGTGGAATCAATTGAACAGCAGAGAGAAAAATGGCTTGCTAAGCCTCACCTTTCCAGTTCTCAGGTCTCTTGGTTTGTGATGATTGAATTAGGGTATAACTGCCTTACCCAGTTCACTGCTTCAGCTGGCACAGCTCATTTCCTGCAAAATATCCCAAGGAAAAGCTGCATGGACCTATCCCAGTGCAGCTGTAGGTGCTGGAGCACCCTTGTAGAGACCCCCACCAGTGCTGAGATGTTTGCAATGTTCACTAATTTGACTTTCCTCCTGCACTCAGCATCATTGTGTGTGTTTTGTGAGATGGAGGAGGACTTTATGGACTGGTGCTGAACGTGTGAGTTAATGTTGGACTTGTGGGCTTGGGCAACACTGAATTTTCTTGACGTGCACTTGCCCTTTATTTAAAACTTTCTCTTATATGACTTTCTGTGGATTTTTTTCTCTAATGTACCTAGACTAATACATGCCTTGAAAGAAAACTTTATCTCTTCCAGTAAAAGAACTGATATTGCTGAAAACTAAGCCCAGAATCTATCATATGAGTAGTTGAATTACAACTCCAGCTTAATTCTCAACCTATAAAGGTGTTTGACATTAAAATGAAGGCACTATTTGGGAAGAAATGGGACCTGAAATTTGAGATGAAAACAAATGAGCTGATAATCCAGAAGATGGGGGGGGACAAGGAGCCCTGAGATTCCAGTGGTCCACTCCAGCAATCAGCACCACCTCACCCATCTAAAGAGATTAATCCACTCTTAGGAAAACCATTATTTTCCCCACCAATCCACCCTTGATATTATCCAAAAGATGCATGCTGTTATAGGATCTGAGCATTGTCTGAGGTCAATGTCTTTTCCTCAATTCCACTTTCAAAGAAGCACCAGAAGCCATTTGTCTTCAGCTAACAAGAGCAGTGATACACTTTTACAACTTTCCCTTAAGGTTAGGTTTACTCTTCAAGACTGCCATAAATTAGCCTGCAAAAACCTTGATGATCTTTCCCTTCCAGAAAACATCACAGTAATCCATTAAATAGATGACATTCTGCTGATTGGACCTCAAAAAACAATTACAGCCATGGTCTATCTCAAATCATACCAATCCAACAGGGCAAGATAAATCCGCACCTGTCAGTTTCCCAAACACTAACTGTTAAAGAGAGAAATCCCCATCTTGCTCCTTCACCATGGCTGCTGCTTTCAGACTGCTCACCCATGGATCACACCTCAACTCACAAACACGTAAGTGCGACCTAGTAAGGAAGAGGTATCAGTGGCTTTAGACTTATTGGTATATCATCTACATGCTGTGAAAACTAAAGCTCATTGTCATAGAGCAAGGTCATAGCGACCCTGTACGTTATACCCTGCAAGTACAACTGCCCTTGTGGGTTTCTGAAACTAACTATGAAAGTAGAAAGGCTTGCCTTCCTATGTCCAAGCTAGAGTGGGGAATTAATGCAACAAAAATACCTTCCATGGCTGAATGTTTTGAGAGAATGTTTAGCATGTCAAGATATCCCTAGTCAGTGGAAAGATAAACTATTGCATCCGACCCACCCCACTACTAAAATGGAGGTACAGCACATGTTGGACCTTTGGGGTTTAGAGGCCACATAGCCCTCATTTGAGTGTGCTACTCCAGCCCACATATCATGTGACGCAAGAAAGCTGTGAACTCTGAGTGGGGCCCAGAACAAGAGAAGACTCTTAAACAGGTTCAGGCAATCTTAACAAAAGCTGTTTTTCAAAAGGTGAGTAGTTGTCTGCAGTACGTGGCAGCGCTTTGTTCCAAACTCCTAAGTGTCAGAACTCTGATTCACCAATGGTGCCGGATGAAGATTCCCAAACTGCTGCTCTATCTGCCACTGACACCTCAAGTAGCAATGGGCCAGGTGCAGCATAAGGCTCCAGTGGAAGAGCAGCTTGCATGATAGTCTGAACTTTGTCTTTCCCTATACTACACTGATTCATGAATGGAAGTTTGATTCGATGGTCAGGGACTTAGAAGAAGCATGGCTGGAAAATGTGACAAGGAGGTTTGGGGCAGAGAGATTGGATAGATCACTCTGAATGGACAAAAAGAGTGGAGATATTTGTGTCTTATGTGAATGCTCTCCAAAAGGCAACGTCTTCAGCGTCCAAGATATGGAACCATTTTTCAGGGTGAGATCAACCAGCAACAGGTGGCAGGTCTTGGGACCATATCCTTCATAGAAAAGCAGTGTTTTGTTCTTCCTGGAATATACACTTACTCCAAATATGGATTTGCTTCCCTGCATGTAGTGCTTATGCCAAAGCTACCATTCATGGACTCCCCGAATGTCTCAACCACCAACATGGTATCCCACACAGGATCACCTCAGATCAGAGCATTCACTTCACAGCAAATGAAGCGTGGCACTGGTTCATGCTCACAGAGCCCACTAGTCTTACTATTGCCCTGCAGCAGCTGGCTTGATAGAATGATGAGATAGACTTCTGATGACACAATTGTGGCACCAGCTTTGCAATTGTAGTAACACCTTGCAAATTCGGGACAATAGTCTCCAGGAGCTGTATATATGCTCTCATCCAGCACCCACCACATGGTGCTCTTTCTCCAATTGTCAGGATCCACAGGTCCAGGAACCAAGGGTTAAATGGGAGTGGCATCATTCACCATTACTCGTAATGATCCCCTCACCACATTTTGTTCCTGAAACTACCTGCTCTTAGGGTTTGGAAGTTGTTCCAGAGAGGAATATTCCCACCTGGAGACACAGCATTGATTCCATTGAACTAGAAGTTAAGACTGCCTCCTGGTCGTTTTGGACTCTATACCTCCAGATCAATGGAAGAAGAAGGGTTTTACTATGCTGAGTCAGAAGACTGCTATGATGAAATTGAATTAGTATTGCAGAATGGAGGGAAAGAAGAATATGTCTGGAATCGAGGAGGTTCCTTAGGTGATTAAAAATCAATGGCAAACTACAGAACCCCAATTCAGGCCTGACTACTAAGAACCCAAACTCTACCTGTTGGTTTTACCCCACTAGACAAAGGATCATAACCAGCCAAGGTAATTGCTGAGTGCAAGGGAAATATGGAATGGGCAGTGGGAGGAGCTATTTCTGAACACCAATTATGGTCATATAGCAGGGTGGAGAAACATGGACTATAATTATTATGAGTAATTGCTTTTTGAACGTATACACCAGGTAATTTTGTTTTCTTCACTTAGAAAATATAAAATGAGGTCAGTGGCCTCTGTAAATGTGTTAGTTGTACGTTATTAGGATAAAGTATAATTTGATTTTGGTCTATGCTTGACGATTATGTATGGTTAAAGGTTTGGGAACTCTTGTGTCCAGTTGACAAGGGGTGGTTGGTGCTGGTTAAGGATTATGTCAAGCAGTTGAGCTAAATCTATCAATCTGGTCACAGCCTGGCATCAGTTCCTTGAAAGCAGGATCCTTTGTAAAAAAGAGAGAGAGATCCAGTAAAACTAACTTCTCTTTGGGTCTTAACTTTCTGCGGGAGCTCGATCCCTCTTCAGGTCTATTAATTTCTTGTGTCACCTTCTGATCCCCAAAACCATCAACGGGCTGCCAGTGGTGGATTCACCGACCAACCTCAGGTTAATCTACCTCTGGGTCCACTAGCCTAGCCCACCCCATCCTTCTCTGCATCACCAGTCAAGAGAAGCCTGACTTGAAGCATTACTACTTCTGCAAGCCATTACTCTATGAATCTCTTTCTACATACAAATACATACAAGCATCACTGGTTTTGCTTTTCTGGAGAACTCAACTCAACACAAATATTATGAGGGGTTTTTTGGAGAGGAAATTAAATGCTTAAGGTCAATCTGCTTAAATGAAAGTCTTCCTCTCTTTTGGCTCAGAAAACTCATTTTTCACAACCAAACCCTTCTTCAAGGGACTGGTGGCCAGGTCTGTGCACAGCAGATTCTGCATGCTAATTACCTCTCCCTGTAGTGTTAGAATTTCTAGCACAATTTACCTTTTAACGATTCCATGAAAATAGACAGACAATCCCAATTTCTAAATGAAGCTTTTCTAACAAGACTTCGTGAAACAAATCACTACATTGAATTGGAAAGGAAGATGACAGCTTCGTAGATTGGAGACTGTAACATGAGAGAGTAAATGTTTGCAAGCGTTCTATGAGATGTTCCGACCAGCCTGAGGTCATGCTCAGACATTGGTCAGAGGTTTTTTATTTTTCCTTTCCTCTTTTGTTTATTAACAAAGTACTTAAAATGGAATGGTTGCATAAAATGATCTATTTAGTTGCCTTATCTTTCATCATTATTGTATATTTATCATTAATTTATTTGTATAAATTTATTTTCAAATTTACCACTAGAGGGCATTATGGGATTGGCTGTGGTTTTATGTATATATATAATATATATATATCATAAGCCATAAGCATTTACATTTAGTTTACATTAAATGTAATGTAATTCTGCCTCCTCTAGAATGATCATACTTTACTATTTGTAGAATTTTAAAATCTAAAATAGGAAAGAAAATAACATTCTTAGAATATACTTACCTTCGATATGATGTTGACTTTTCAGTCAGTGATTTTCTTTATAAAATTGAATTTTATAATTTACAGCTTATAATTCAATTTCCTAAAATTGTAAGACTTTCACACACACACAAAAACCATTTAGAGTTATTAAGAAGAAGTAGTTGTTCTTGTCCTAGGATTTACAGGACACAGAATTCCTTACAACCCGTTCTACCAGCACAAGGTATTATTGCTGAATAAATACTAAGTTGAAACCACGTTGTACTCTGACCTAATGCAGAGACATCAATAATAAATCATGAGACTAAATGGCTTCAGGTTTCTCTAAGGTGCTCAAGTAATTCCTTGGCTTCCTTAGTCTTCTTAGGTCACAGAGTCCTGGGACTACTTGCCCTTTTTCATTTGAAGGCCTTTTTACAACCCAAAGCCTGCCTGGAATGTTTTCCCATTAAGCTATTAAATCAATCATTGCTGTAATTGCATGTCCAATGAATGTGAATGTCTATGATCTTAGTACCTACAATTAAATAGGCCTGAGGAATGTGTGTCCTTAGCTCCTAGAGTCTGCACCTGCCCTGCTATTTTACAAAGGTAAAGTTGTGTCCTTAAAGCAGTGTAGCAAATTTCAGCTTTTAAATGCCTAATGGAAAATCACCATAAAACAAATTCTGGGGAAATAGGAAAGTTGGACGTGTCTAGAAGACTCGAATTGTGAGGCTAAGATATTTTGAAAATATTTTCTTCATTTATTTCATTTACACGCTGAAAGTCAGTTTGGAGGCCATTCCTTCTCCACATCGCCTTAATCTTGATGCTTCTAATTAAGAGACTCAAGTCAAATTCATCATGATACATTGGTGTTGTCTTGGGACTACAATAAAAATCACTGACTTGAATCAAAGAACATGACATGTTTCTTAAATCTGAGATGTGGATACACATGAAGCTAAATTTTACTATTGAATCAAACTTTTATACATTTTATGAGATGGAAAAGGAATGTAGAAGATGACCTTTTTCTTGGTAATTTTCCTATAAGGATAAGGGACTTTTTTTTTTAAGCTAGCATGCTTTCTCTACTATTTTATGTAAATGTGCATCTCTTTTCTATTCCCTGTTGCAAAAAGTCAAAATATCGGAACATTATTAAGTTGGCTGCTTTGAATTTGATTTCTACTCCTAAAAATATGTTTCAAGATCAAAATCAAGGAAAAGGACATGGTAATTTCCTCAGCTTTTATATAGTTCCATTGAATTGTACAGCCTCCATTGTTTGACTTACTATTCTTTCAGGCAAGCTTTTCAGAAAAAGCTAAGAGAAATTCAGGCGGGTCAAAATAATCCCATTTTATGCAACTTACTTTGAGAGAGATAGAAATGCATGAGAGAGAAATGACCATTAATATAAATTACTATTCATATTAGTTGGAGTTGCAAAAGAAAGTTCTTAATGGTTTGTGAGGGGGGTCAGGGAGGGAGGGGGAAATCAATAGCTAATACCAAGGGCTCAAGTAGAAGGAAAATGCTTTGAGAAGGATGGTGGCAACAAATATACCATTGTGCTTGACACAATGGATAGATTTATGGATTGTGATAAGAGTTGTAAAAGCCATTTAAATGATCAAAGTCACATAACATACTACTCCAGGAGAGCTACATGCTCAATGGATTTGATCTTACTGATGAGGATGGAATGGAAAAATCAAGACCTTTATTTGCTAACATACCATGACTCAAAATGAAAAGAACAATTTCAAACATCCATTAATAGTTGGAATGTGGAATGTATAAAATATTAATCTAGGAGAATTAGAAGTCCAAAAAAGTGAAAATAGAATGCATAAGAATAAGTATTCTGGGTATTGGTGATCTGAGATGGACTGGTATTTGCCGATCTACTATGCCAAGAATGACAAATTGAGAAGGAAGGGCTCCATGTTGACCACTAAAATAATCTTCATAGATAACACCAAAATGACCTGAATTGGAAACCCCACTAAGTTAATTGAACTTTGCCTTACAATCACTTGTAGCAGATTTAAGGAATTTCCCAAATGCCCAACAATAGAAGAATGGATAAAGAAATTCTGGTACATACACAAAATAAAATAGTTTTATGTATGAAACATGATGAAATCACAAAACACCTCTCCATAAGGATGGACCTGGAAACCATAAACTAAGAAGTTAATCACAAAAAAATAAATATTGTATGAGATCACTACTCCCAGGTTGACTAGAGAAACAAATCCAGAGATACTCATATACATGTAAGAGGGAACATTAAAGCATTAAGTAATTCTGCATCAATAAAATATCCCAGCTAAGTTCAGATCAAGTCCCTAAGTTCGATAGTAGCCCATAGGTCCAACATTAGCCCATGAATTCCTCTGCAGACTCACGCAATATATGCAAAGATGCAGAATGCAGAAATATTATGGGCTGCTTGGTGGAAGGTTCTGTGGGTTCAATGACTGTGGAAACATTTCCAGAGCTTTGACTGTCCGGAGAGTGGTTCCATGTGACACTTGAATAGAAAGGTGAAGCAGAGACTCTGTGTGTGTGTGTGTGTGTGTGTGTGTGTGTCCCACCTCCAGGGAGGAACCCTCATGAGAAGACCACACAAGGTGGGACCAGCAGGTTGTGACCTGATTGAAAGTCCAGCCTCAATCCCTTCATTGTTTTATCAAATTGACATGAAATTGTGTAACCACCACTCTACTATAAGGATAACGCCAATCATCTGTTCGGAGTGGTTGAGTGCAGGACTGCAGTCCCACTGGCTTGGTGGTTCAAATCCAGCAGCAGCTCTCCAAGAGCAAGGCTGGACCTCCTACTCCCACCAGAGGGAAGTGATGCCTCCCCCTGCCAAAAAAAAAAAAAGACGTCAGATGCTATTCCTTCTTATAGCAAGAAACCATCTGCTTTCTTCACTGTATTTTTCTATAGTATCCATATTTTCAATGCTCTCTTCAAGAAGGCAAGGATTAAGGCCTTGACATGAGCACTAACTGTTCTTAAGTTAGATTTGTGATTAAGTGTGAGCTCAAAATCTGCTTATGTAAGGTTTTTGGTATCCTCACATCAAAAGATATGAACCCTAATCCATTGACTTCCAAATCTATCACCTGGGGATAGCAGCCAGTCGCTGCTTCTCACACTGGGGCATTTCTGTTTAAATCCTAGAGAGAGTTTCAGTTCTTTAAATCTGCTACAAGTGAATACTAAAGCCCGTGGGCCGCAGTCCCGCACTCAGCCACTACGCCACCAGGGCTCAGCCCACATCTGATGTCTTAATGGTTTGTCTTCAAACAAGCAATCTCCTAAGTCAGGTGTCAGCTAGGTAGAAGCCACACTAGCTTGTGTTGTCTAAAAACTATAATAAGATCCAAGACCAGAAAGGGATAGTATTAGAGCTTGAATTCAGAGCATACTCTTCACAGAAGTGAGTGGAAGTCCAAAATCCACATGCAGGGTCCCCTATGTGGATGAAGCTTCCAGCCACCAGGGATGTGAACAGTTTTGCTATCAGACAGAGTGCACCGGGAGGTAGACTAGTGCAGATGGAATTAGGTTAAAATTTAACACCTTATCACTTTTTCTCCCTTTTTACTCATGTGAAATTTGTTCTAGTTTTTTAAAATTATTTTTCTGCTTTAATTTCAATTGAGGTTTTTAAAATTTTTTGTTGTTGGGGCTTTTTGTGTTTTGTTTTATAGTTTTTTGTTTTTATGTGTTTTTCTTTATATGAAATCCAGGATACATAAACCTAGAGAGAGAGTAACTGAATTAGTAGTTTCCTGAAGCTGCAGAAGGGGAGGTTACAGGACAGTTATGAGTATGGGGAGGGGGAGTTTCAACATTGATTGTTGTATGTATTTTTGTATGTTTAAAATAATGAATTTTACAGTATGTGAATTATGTGAAAATTGTTTCAAATTTTTTAAGAAACAGAAAATTGATAACAAAAGAAACACCAAAAACACAAGAAGAAAAAGACTGTGGCTACTGCAATAGACACGAACACAAGAAAAATTGTGAGGATAGTAGAGGAGCAAACAATCTGGTTTTGTTCTGTTGTATTTGAGTTAACTATGAGTCTGAATGGACTTAATAGCATCTAACAATAACAAAAATCATATCATCAACTTGATTCTTACTGATAGTGACCCTATATAGTATTTCTGAAGTTCTAAATGGGAGCAGATAAACTAATCTCTGTCCCTTGGAATGGTTGGTGCGCTTGAACTGCTGACCTTGCAATCAATATTAGGCATATTCATGACCCACTATACCTCCATGTTTCTAACATGCAATTTACTCAGCTACTCTGTTGATTCCAATTCATTCTGGCCCTGTAGGAAAATGTAGTATTGTCCCTCTGTGCCACAAAAGAAAAAAAAGACAAAACTATGTCCCAAGACACTCTGAAACTTATTTTTGAAAATAAGAGTAGCTAAATTAAATGGGACAAATTACGAATTAAAAAAGCTAAACAAAGGATCTTAAAGGGCAGCTCAAGAAAGCAAGGCAAAGAATTATAATGAAATGGGGTGGGATGAGGACAGAGACTCTATGGTGGCAGTATTGAAAGAGCAAAATGTTGCACAATGCAGAAAGCATCAATAACAGATGGAAGAAGTTGTGGTAGTTACATAATCTCATTTTAATTTTGGGATTAAGAGTGTAGAGGTAGAGGGAAAAAAAAGAGTGTATGGGGTGGAATCTATCCTGTCAATCAGGATACAATCAATGAGGCCTATGTCTGGGCATGGCCTTCTCCTGAGGGTTCTGGGAAACCCTGTATTTCCTTCTTGGAGGCAGGTGACACACTCTGTCTCTGTTCACTCTCTGCAAGGCATCCTTGTAGAGAAGACACATGGAGAGAGACTGATGGAGCCAGACCTCTGGAGCTAAAGAAACCATATGGAGAGCCCAGCCAACACTAAAATTGTTGCAACACCACTGGATCCATAAAACTTCCCACCTACTGGTCTCTGATCTTCCTGCATTACACATTATTGTATGTGTTTGTGAGTAGGAAGAGGACTTTATAGATTGGTATCAAACTTATGGGCTAATATTGGATTTATGGACTTGATCTGGATTGGGTCGGGACATTTTCTCAATATTCAGTTGCTCTTGTATATTAATCTCTTTCTTATACACATATGAGTGTACATTAATTTGTTTCTCTTGTCTGCCCAGACTAACATATTATGGTACAAGGAGTGGGATAGCATTGTGTTCTTACTTGAACAGACACCTACTCTGGATATGGATTTGCCTTCCCTGTACACAATGCTTCTGCCAAAACTACCATTCTTGGATTTACAGAATGACTTATCCGGTTGTATAGCATCTCACATAGCATTGCTTCAGTCAAGAAACTCACTTCACAGTAAATTAAGTACAGCAATAGGCCCATACCCATGGAATCCACTAGGGTATCATGTTCCTCATCCTCCTGAAGCAGCTGGCTTGATAGAACAATTGACTAGCCTCCTAAAGACACAATTATGGCACCAACAAGGTGGCAACAACTTACAGGGCTGGGGCAATGTTCTCCAGGAGGCTCTCTGTACTCTAAACCAATGTCCGATATACGGTGCTATATATCCAATAGCCAGGATTCATGGATCCAGGAACCAAGGGATGGAAGCTGGCATGGCACCACTCACTATTACTCCACTTCCAGAATTTTTGCTTCCTGTCCCAGCAAACTTATGGGCTTCTGGCCTTAAGGTTCTGGTCCTGAAGGAAGAAACTCTGCCACTTGGAAGCAGCCCTAATTCCACTGAAACAGCTGTTGAGAAAGCCCCTTGGCCACTTTGGGCTTCTTGTGCCTTTGGATCAACAGGTCAGGAAGGGTGTCACTGTACTGAGTGGCATGATTGATCCCGATTTACAAGGAGAAATTGAACTGGTATTACATAATAGAGATAAAGATGAATATGTCTGGAATCCAGGAAGTCCCAGAGGGTGTTTCTTAGTATTGCCATGACCTGTGATTAAAGTAAATGGTAAATTACCGCAGCCTCATACTGACAGGACATCTAATGACCCAGATCTCTGAGGAAAGAAGTTCTGAGTCACCCCACCAGGCTAGCTGAGGTGCTGGCTGAGGGGAAAGGTAATACAGAATGTACAGAGTGGGTAGTAGGATAGTTCTACCTATTTGTTATGACCACATAATCAATGGCAAAAGTGAGGTTTGTGGTTGTCAGTTTATTTTCTTTATATATGCTTATTGAATATCCTCCCTTTGTTCATGTATGATGTTAGGTGTAACTGATTTCATTAATGTCTGGAAATTATATATGGCTAAAGAAGTATGTATGAGTGTTATATTGGCAAGGATTAGAATATAAGTAAGCATATCCTACCAACCTAGCCAATAAAATCATGTGGGATTAATAAGGTTTCAGTTTGATTGTAGGGCAGAAAGATAAATGGCTTGCCCCTCTCGCTTGCTTTCTGGTGATTGGATCAGAATATGATGGCTTTAGCTAATTCTCTGCCCATCCTGTGAGCTATGCTACCTTTGGGAAAACCAAGCTGTGGATCCTGTCACTAGAACTGAGATTCCTTAGAGAGCTACTTCACTACATTGCTGGTGAATACATTGTTTGAGCTTGAGGCTGTCAGATTCTGTCATCTTGATTATTTGCATTCAATATCACATCCAGAAATGCTTTGCTAAGCTTCTGTGCTGCTGACTGTTGGTGACCCACCTGCTGTTTAATGCCTAAAGCCAGACTGCCTGCCTTGGCTAAGGGAAGACTCAACTGTTTGCTTCATTCCATGAACCCAGCAGTCTTCATGAGTTGAAGGACTCCCAGTATATTAACTTTGTATTGCAGTGTGGGATAATTAGCTGTTATATCCCTTTGTGCTGTATATATGTATATCAGACACATGATATATACAGATGATAGATACATTATAGATATAGATAGATAGATGCTAGATAGATAGATAGATAGATAGATAGATAGATAGATAGATAGATAGATAGAGATGTTTGTCAAATGTTCTGGTTTTGTTTCTCTAGAGAACCCTGACTAACACAGTAGTGTAAGGAGTCACTGTACTCCTCAGTCATTTGAGGAGGTATCATATGATGAAAATATAAAGAATGCAAAAGATCATCAAAAAGATGGGAAATAAAGAAAAGACCAAAAGGGATGTCAAAAGAGACTCTGAAACTTGCTCCTCCTCATAAAATCACTAAAGTAACTGGAAGAAACATTGAAGGAAAAGAACTGAACACAAACTTTCAGAATGTTCACACTACAGAACAATATCATTGATATCACATCCAAGAAATATTTTGCTGAAGATCATTCAATCACAGTTACAACAGTACATTAACTAGGAGCAGGCTAGATTCAAAAGGACATGGAACAAGAGATATCGTTGCTGATGCCAGATGGATCGTCACTGAAACAGAGAATATCAGAAAGATATTTACTTGTGTTTTCATTAACTATGCCAAGTCATTTGATTGTGTGGATCATAACCAACTAGGGATTGCCTTGAGAAAATGGAAATTCCAGAAAACATGCAAAGTTAGACTCCGTTCATAGAACAAGCCTCTCCCACATCCTTTAAAGTGCACCCATACATCACAGAGCAGGTAATAGGTATCAAAATGTTATGTTGGGTACATTGGGTGTACCCTTCCCCTGAATTTCTCCTCCTCCTTTTTCTTTTAGTCTAAAACTATTTCCTGCTTTTCAATATCCATAACCCTGATTACCATATATGCTCATGTCTAAGCTGAGTGTTTCAGCATATTTTTGTGGTAAAAGTAGGTGCCTTGGCTGATATTTGGGTTGGCTTATACTCTAGTATATACACTCCATCCACCTACATAGCTTTTCTATGTAGGGAAACCTAGTCATAGGTTCTTTAGCTTGAGATGCTGACACTTCTGAAGGGTTATTCTGCCTACCACAATTGCCTGATTTCATAATAAGTATAGCATTCATTACTTTATTTTGATTAGCAAGTTGGGGTTATATGTTTTAGAATATGAAGTACAGTTTCTAGTCTTCTTTTCTCTGCTCTTTCAGATCCTACTTGTGGTTTCAGATCAATTCTAGAGATGTGGCAGTCACAAGAAAGCTATGAAAACAGGTTATAACCAGACATATATGTAGGGATAAAATGGCAACTAACCACAATATTATTGTGTGAAACTTGACTTATTTTGTAACTAAACCCAGTTTGAAATGACTACTGAGACCTGATCAACATGAGGTACCACAATTGTCCTATGCTGGGTCAATGAAGAGGATGAAGAAAATTAAGAAATTCAGGATATAATCCTTGGCTTTGACACATGACTGACCCAAAAGTGAACAGGAAAATTGTAATCTCATAAGGCTGTTCAACTAAACTAACCACAAATTAAGCACACCAGGAATACATTTTTTTAAATTTTTTTTCAATCATTTTATTAGGGGCTCATACATCATTTTTCACAATATATAAATAAGCATACTCGTCAAGCACCCTCACATGTCCACTTCTATTATTGTTCTCCAATCGTCGACCTTTTTCCCTTTAGCCCCTAGTATCGGCTTATCTATTCCTTCTCCTCTTCCCCTGGTCTCTCCTCCCCTCCAACCCTCAATAGTTTATACATTGTTATTGTTTGGTCATATCATACACTGCCCGACCTCTCCCCAACCCACTCCTTTGATGCCCATCCTTCAAATAAGAGCTTGTGTATATATCCTTGCTGTTGGTTCCGTCTCTCTACCCCCCCTTCCCTCCACCCTTGCAGTATCTCCACTCTAACCATTGGCCCGAAGGGGCCCATCCATCCTGATTTCCCCATATCTCCAGCTCCCCTCTATGCCAGTGTGACTTCTCCAGTCCATCTGGATTTGCAAGGTAGAGTTGGGACCATGATGGTTGGGGGATAGGGAGGAAGGCTTCAGGAATCAGAGGAAACTTGTATGCATCATCACTGCCTGGCTGCCCCCCGACTGGTCTGTCTCCGCCCACCCCCTCCCGTGTCTCCCCTGTAAAAGGGTTGCCAATTACCCACCAGTGGGCCTTAGGTCCCCACCCTGCTCTCCTCCTCCTATGTAATGATGTGATTCTTGTTCTTTGGTGCTTGATATCTGCTCCCTTCGGCCCCTCTTGATCACACATGCTGGTGTGCTTCCTGCATGTGGACTTTGCTGTTTCTGTGCTGAATGGTGACTCGATTATCTTCAAGTCTTTGAGATTCCAGGCATTCAATCATTTGTTAGCTGGGTACCATCATTTCTTCTACTTTGTTTGCCTTTGTATCCATTTGTCATCAGCGATATCG
>PVJH01041566.1:0-14883 GCA_004026705.1 Nesogale talazaci | reverse complement strand
GGGGGCGGTGGTTAGGGGGAGCAGCAGAGACAGGTGGCCAAACACCGGGCAAGGAACCAGGTCTTCCGGCTCAGCCTCCGCCGCCTTAGTGCCCCACGCTGCCCACTGCTGCCAAGGGCACTGGGAGGCTCAGCTGGAACCCCACATGGGAAGTGGGGAGGAGACGCCCCAAGGAGTCCCCCCGTGGGCATTGGGGTCCTGGCCTCTCCTTTGGAATTCCCACCCTCACACTACGGGGCAACCCACCCCCTCAGCCCTGAAACCGCCACCGGCCAAGGTGGGCTCCCTAATCTCTCAGGTCCCGTCTCTCGGGTCTCATCTCCACCACCTCCCTCTCCTGCTCACCCTCCTGGGAGGGGTCAGCCAGCGGCTCCCCTCTCTCACTGCCAGGCAGGCCTCCCCTCCCTTCTTCATGGCGCCTTTCCCTCCGGCTAAGGGTCCCTCCCTCCCCACCCAGGCCTTCCACACCCTCACTAGGCCATCATCCAAACCCTTCTTCACTTGGGGGGGGGGGAGGTTATCTACCCTCCCCCCCCCCCATTTCTAATCACTGATTTCTAATCTGACTCTCTCCTGCCTCGGCCCACATTGATTGTTCTCAAAGGCCGGTACACTCTCAGAGGCTACCAGTGCAATGGCCTGATCCTCCATCCACTGATTTCCAGGGCCTGCACTTACTGGGCTTCCCTTCCCAGAGGCAGCTGGTTGAGCTCCTGCCATGTGCCAGCATGCCAGGGCGAACGCACAGTCCCTGCCCTCCTCAGGCTCACTCAGAGATAAGAGTGGTGGTGGTGGTGGTGAGGGGGCGGGGGACGCTAGGCCTTGGAAGTGTGAGCAGCCAGTGCTTCCGGGGGATCAGATCCCATCTCTATTTTACAAGTAGGGAAACTGAGGCACCGAGTGCCAAAGTGGCAGAAGTCGGGCTCCTGAGTCCCACTGTGGTGCTTGGGGTTATGTGTGAGCTCTTCCGACTGGCCAGCACTCCATGGGGTTGTGGGGGGATGGGGGTGGCATTCCACCCGGGGCGCGGGGTGTCAATCTTCTGTTTGATTGGCTGAGGGGAGCACGGTGCCTGCAGGTGGCAGCTGCCGGGCCTCACCAGGAGAGTATGATGTCGGTGAGGGTCTCAGCTGTGGTGAAGAAGGCAAAGACGATCCAGTACATCATCCATTTCACCTGCGGGGACAGAAGGCACTGCCTACCAACCGCTCCAGAGCTGGGGGAACACCCTGGGCCCGCCCTCCGGGTGCCGGGGGCATGGTGGGGGCAGGGAAGCCCAGGCCGGTCACTTTGCCTGCAGATCACACCGTGGCTGGGACGAAGGAACGCCCGAGGATCCCGACAGTGGCCAGCGGCCAGCAGCACTCTTACAAAGTCTCCCCATCTGTAACGTGACCCACTGTCCTTCTTTCTGAGACCAGAGGGGTTGGGTGGGAGGCCAAGGGGCCAGACACTCACATATTCCTTGACATTTTTCGTCTTCACGGCCTTGTAGGAAGAATAGGCAGGATAGAGGGTGCCAAAGACGAGCCTAGGGAGGCAGGCAGGGTTACTGGGGCCCTCTCCCTCCCAGCTCACACCAAGTCCCTGGGTAGGTGACGGGAGGAGGGAGGAGGGAGGGCCACATGGGCTGGAGCGTGAATCTGGTTCAGGAGCCGTCCAGCCAGCTGGAGTGGCGCCCCTCTCCTCTCCCATTGCCCAGTTTTCCTCAGCCCCACGGTGCGTCACCAACATACCGTGGGGAGTGGGTTTGTCATCGCTACGGGGATTCCTCCCTGCCTGTCTTCCCTGGACACCGTGCCTATCTGTGCACATCTGCCCTCCGTCAGCTCTGCAGGGGAACTGGACACCACTTAATAGGGCCCTGGGCTTGGCAGGCAGAGGTGCCACTGCGGCCCGAGGAGCAGAGGGCACAGGGGCAGGAGGCCCTGGGAGGGGCAAGGAGGCTCGTCCTACCTCCCCCCCCCTCCCCTTATCAAGTCCCTTGGGACAGGCCTCGGGGGAGAGCTTCCTGGTGATACCATTAAGAACCACAGACAGGGCAGCGAGTCGGGAGGGAGAGACTGGCCCTCTCAGGAGCTCACTGGGACCTCAGCCATGGGAAGGCAGCTGGAGGTGTGGGCCCCCACGTCCCCCCAGGTAGGGTGAGGGAGAGGGACGTGTAGACCCCGGCGACACAGCTTGGTGACAGCACCAAGTGGGGAGAAGGCAGCACAGAGGGGCTGCTGGGTGCTGCGAGGCAGGGTCCCCGAGTTGGGGGTGGGTTCCCTGTCAGGCCACCCCTGTGTAGGGGCACCAGTTCCCTTATGGACCTGCCTGATGCAGACAGGTGACTTCTAAATTGGGCAGTGCAGATGGGGGTAGAAGCCTCAAGCACAAAGTTTGGGATTATGGGCCAGGCGGGGGAGGTGAGGGCGGGCAGGTCCACGCTGTGACCAGGCGTGCCCTCCCCCCAGGGGCTCCGTGCAATCGCTGGCTGCACAGACTCCCTGCCACCTCCCACACTTTGCCCCCCCCCCCCTCCGCCCTGCATCTCTGCTGGGAGATGTCCTACTTGGGAAGGGGGGGCGGCAGGGGTGGCGGAGGCCTTTAGGGCAAGTCCCTCTCTTGGCAGCTGGGGTCCCGGGGTGCTGGGGAGCCCATGCGAGGTGGCTATGGCTCTAAGCTGTGGAATGGGTCCATGGGTGTGCCGAGGCCCTGCCTGGCTCCCCGCTTTCCAAATGGCCTCTCTGGCCCCCGGGAGATAAGGGCCTGGGTCTGAGTGGCTCCAGAAGCCGGCTCGGATAGGTGGGGGAGGGGGCCCGCCTGCCTCCCCTTATCAGCAGGCCTCGCGGCCCAGCCCTGAGGTTGGGAGGGCGCGGGGTGGGTGGAGGGGACGTGGAAAAACAGAGGGTGGGCAAGCTCCCCGGGAAGTCAGGCCTGTCGTGCTCCCCGAGCCCCCCCTCCAGGCCGGGGTCCCACGCCTCCAGGTCTCCGGGGTCCCCTCCTGGGGGATGACGTGCCCGGGGGTGGCCCGGCGGGAGGAAGCCGCGAGGTGTTCCGCCCCGGGCTCTCGCACCCTGCCCACCCCGGGGCCCCCGACGCCTCCCCGGCCCCCGGCCGCGCCCCGCGCCCCCGCCGCACTCACACCACCAGGCGGGAGATGATCCAGGACACCATGGCGGGGCCGGGCGGGGCCGGGCGGGGCGGGACCCGGCCCGGCGGAGGATGCGGTGGGTGGCCCGAGGCCGGGCGGCGGCGGCGAGAGGAGCCGCAGTCGCAGCCGCAGCAGCGAGCCGCCGCGGGGGCAGCGGAGCGCGGAGCCGCCGCCGTTAAAGGGGAGGTCCCTGCCGCAGCGGCGGGCCGTGGGCGGCGGCGGCTCTTAAAGGGGAGGCCAGCGCGGCGGCGGCGGCGGCGGCCGGGGGCGCCCCTGCACCTGCCGGGCATGCGCTCAGCCCTCTGGGCTCGGCCCTCCGCACGCCCGGGCGCGTCTACGCAGCCCTCCCCAGCCCGAGAGGTTCTCAGCCGGGGCCGCCGCCCGCCCGCCCGCCCGCACTCCCGGGAAACAATAGCTCTGATCGACTGAGGGCCGCGTGCAGGGCTTTCCTCATCTCCGCCAAGAGCTGGCAAGTTTCGTTGGCCCATGGCCCCCAAAGCACCAGTCATGCCAAGATACGAACCCCAGAAACTTTCCAACAGGCCACTGCCCGACAACCGACTAGCAAACCCTCTTCTCCCCGTAGACCGAAGAGGCATCTCTCTCTCTTCAGGTCAAAGGCACAGCTGCGCGGAGGCACCGCTTCTCTTCGTGGGAATATCCCGGCAGCCGGTCAGCCCCCTCCATCTGCTCCCTAACCTCGCGGGGTACAAACCCCAATGCTACCAATGGGGACACCCTGCTGGGGCAGGGCAGGAAGAAAATTACAGGGAGGATATGCGCCCAAGTCGGTCTCCTTTCACCCCCTCCAGCAGGCACTGGCCGCCCTAATTCTGAAACATTTATAACCAGAAAGTAGGCTCGCTGCTTCTGGATTTTCTCCAAAGCAACCAAGCACCCATCTTTCCTAATGCCATGGCTGCCCATTTTCCGGTCCCATTGCAAAGCTTCCGCTTTCTCTTGAACTGCAACCCTTCCAGTGACCATAGGGTCATCCAGGCTGAAAAGATGTACGGGGCTCTGTATTTCAAAGAATATGTTCCTGTTGAAACTCAGTATCCTCGTTCCACACAATGTTCTACTTCCACCCTAATAATTTCATTAACAGGCTCAAACGTGTGTAAAACGTTTCTCACAGGTTTCACAGACACCGACAAATCCTGTTGGTCTGAACGTTTTCTGTTCCAAAAGGGCCTTTCTATCTAAAGTGACCAGAGATCCCGTGTGTGTGTGTGTGTGTGTGTGTGGGGGGGCATCCCTGCCGTGGTGGGAGTAGGAAGCCCAGCCTTGCTCCTGAAGAGCTGCTGCTGGATTTCAACCGTCAGCCCTGTGGGCCGCAGTCCCGTACACAACCACTGCGCCACCAGGGCTCGGCCCCCCCAGACGTTCTGCTTTTGAACAATTTTAACAACGTCCCGAGGCGTTTTAGAATTAAAATAAATGCATTACAATACTACTTTTGCGTTCTATGAAAATTTTTGTTGCTCCATATAGACCAAATTTTAAAACAAGAACACCTCCCTTGCCCCCCATCAATGATGTTCCGCTTAAAATCTGGTCACTTTATCTTAGGTCGACTTTAATGACTGCTCAATAAATAAAAATAAATCCAGTTTGAGCATTCTCCTGACAACTCTGAAGTGGATCCAAAGTCACATGTTCGGTATTCTGGCAATTAGGCCGTCTACTTTGAAGAACCCCCCAAGTGACTGCCAGACACCCTGCTCAGGCTGCACATTATGGGTTTCCCCCCCAGACACTGGCCCAAGGCGGCAGGATTCTCCCTTTCCCATCCCATTCACAGAGTACATTAAAGGGCACAGACCTCTAACCTTCAAAACTTATGTGGCCCCTTCTCCTCACCCCTGAACTCAAATCTATACTGCTCTCTCCCCACCCTGGGCCAAGGTTATCAAAGCAAAGAGCTCTGAGTTCTGATCAGATGGGTTGACACGGCAAAAACTTAGTCCACTCCAAACAGATTTGTTAGATTTTAATAAGAACATGGAAATCCCAATCAGCCCTTCAACAAAATTAAAATACAGAAAGTGAAATTAAAAGTATTCTACAGTAAATGATTTTATTAAAAAAAAAAGTGTAACTGTGAACATATAAACAAGTCTGCAGGGCACTACAGTGCAGCTGGAGAGAGGACAGACACATTTCCCAATGTACCTGTGGGCAATGAATTCCATCATTTTCAAATAAATTTGTAATGCAATTCCACTGAGTCAAAGTTTTGCTAAAAATATTTCTGGACAAAGGGGGGGGAAAAGGAAAAGAAAACAAAACCTTGAAACTAAACAAAAGCTCATGTTGGAAGTCACACTTCCCATTGGAAATGAATGCTAAGTCCCCAGGGAACACCGGTTGGTAACCGGGGTCAGTGGTTCCCAGAGTCACCAGTGTCTGGGTGCCGCTCAGACCCGACACCGCGCTTTCTCGGGCGACTGTTCCCTTGAGACAGGGCTGAGGTGGGAGGGGGGGCAAAAAGAGCCCTACGAGCCAATTCTTTGAAGTTTTGCTTTGGCTGACTTTGTGCTATGATGGGCATCTGATTTCTAGAAATCATACTTTCTTTGAAGAATTTTATTGAAAGGAAGACTTAATGTAATGTGCCTTTCCTTATAATCCAGGAAAACAACTGTGGTATTTTAAAAATTCTAAAAATATCTACTTTCATGAAATAGTAACTATTTCACTACAAACCTATTTTTCACTAAATACACACGTTTCCTAATCCTGGAGCCTCCTGGGAAAAGCAGTGGGTTCTCCCTGGGTCCTGCCAGACTCCAGTGTTCACGGGAGAGCGAGGGGAATGGCTTCACCGTGTCCTGGGATGGGTTGAGTCCGAGGTCACGTGCAGAGACATGGGCAGGCTTCCAGCAGGCTTATTTACGAAATTACCCCTTACTTGTAGCGGTTATGTAATCCCCCACCTGCAAACACATTCCCACCTAAACCAGGCACCAGAGAAAACGAAAAGAATGATGTGCCCACATTTCTGGTTTCCACAAATCTGAAATCACGAGAATGCGCAGGAAAGCCCAGCAGGGTATTTGGGCAATTTGGAATCCCCAAAAGGCCACTGGTTGAGGATGTGGCCCCCTCGGCTTGGAGTTTGAAACGAACAGCGTGTGTGAGCAGAGCAACTTTCCTGTGTTGACCGTCAGTGCTGAGGCAGCGTAGAAAAAAGTGGCTGGAGAGGTTGTAATACTGACCACACTGGCTCCGAGGGAAAGGCCTCTGCTCCCGCAGAGAACCCTGCCGCGTTCCCTGTATGTGTTGTGAGTGAAAAACCTGCTTCACAGGAGAGTTTGGGATTTCGCCATGCCTAAGACCTTGCCAGTTTGGATTCATGAGCCTTGAGGGTGCCAACAGCATCTTTCACTGCGTGGTAAATGATGTTCTTCACCTGCAGAGAGCAATCAGCACAGTCAGTTCTCGTCGGCTCCAGGCAAATGCAAATGCGTGCCCAACAAGGACTGTACCAGAGGAAATGCCAACAAAACCAGTCCACTCCCAAACCAATCCCCAAGGTGATTTACAAGTGACTTAGGATACAAGGTCTACAACCTGGAAGGGTCGAAGACCAGATGAAGCAGCTGATGTCATCCATGCGGTTACAAAGTGCTGGGCACTGTTGCTACGGTCTTCATGAGTTCTCATTTAACCCTGACCATAATCCTATGAGGTAAATGCTATTATCACGCCTCATTTTATACATGAAAAACTGAGGAAGCTAAGGTTCCACTTCCAGGAAGTCAAGAACCCTGCTGAAGGTCCTAGAATTATGAATTATTATGAGAATAATAAACAACATGTGGAGACATAGAAAAAGTATTAATGGGGGGGCTGAGCCCCGGTGGCGTAGTGGTTGTGCGCGGGACTGGGGCCCACTGGGATGGAGGTTCAATTCCAGCAGTGGGGCTGGGCCTCCTCCTCCCTCCACCAGAGAGCAGTGATGCCAAAAAAAAAAAGAAAAAATATTAATGGGATCTTGTGTGTGTATGTATGTATGTATGTGTATATTTAGCCCTCTACTAATTTGCCTAAAAGGAACATTTATTACTTGTGAAGGTATGGTCAAAGTTAAGAAAATAAGGCGAACAGGTTAAAGATTGTTAACGAGGTCTAACATCAGGGCTATGATTATTTCTGGGTAGGCAAAGTGAGGAAATGGAATGGGGTGGGGCGTGGGTGCTCTAACTACAATGTGTTGGGCCCTGGTGCTATGGTCCTAGGATGACGCTTCATTCCCCAAACAGTGAGGTGCTGTTGGTTTCTGGGCATTAATTCAGTATTTACCAGGCATCAGACATTATACAAGGGACAAGCAGTGAATAAACAGTAAAATCCTATAACTGGGTAGAAACTAACAAGGAAAATCTTATGTCAAATAGTGAACAATAGTGGGGGGGGGGGGAGAGGGTGGCAGGGCAGGGGATGGTGCTATCATCCTCATTCGGGTGGGTGGTCAGGAAGGCTATTTGGGAGAAAGTGACCTGTTATAAGTAGAGACCTGGAGGAAGTGGGGTCTGAAATCGATAGGCCTGAGTATTGGTATCACATCTAGAATGTCAAGGTTCTGATCAACACCTCTGTCAACACCTTTAATGGGAACGGTTTGAAACAGTAAGAAACTGCTAAACAGATCAGACTCAGGTGGAAGGTGACTGGCTCACCCGCAACTCGGAAAAGCCTCCCCTACCCAGATCAGATCCGGTGCACGCCCGAGCCACAGGCATGAAGCAGGTGAAGACTGACTCGGTGGTCAAGGCTGACTCAGAATGCTGCCTTGGGGAATCTTACTTCTTGATTCTTTGTCTTTTTTTTTAGGCATCACTGCCCTGGTGGTGGGAGTAGGAGGCCCAGCCTTTGCTCCTGTGAGCGGGAATTGAACCTCCGTCCCAGTGGGCCGCAGTCCCGCGCACAACCACTACACCACTGGGGCTCAGGCCCGATTCTTTGTCTTTTTGATGCAGGAAAGCAGCCAACTCCAATGAAGGGTGAGATTTTGCCCTTAAAGATGGAGCTCATTTCAGGAGCAGAGGGAAGAAGCCTAAGCTGATTATGCAGCTTGGATCCTAAATCCTGCGGGGCGGGCAGGATTATAGCCACCAGGAGGACTCTACAGAACCGAGTCTGCAAAGCAGTCTGCTCTGGCACACACATCTCTTGGAAAAGTGCTCACAACACACACCCTGTGCTTCTCCCAACTGACCGGAAAGCCAGTGTAGTTGGTTATGAACACTAAAAACGCTCTGGAAAAAAACAAAACCGGAAGAGAAATGCTTACACCCTCTGTGAAGGAGGATTCCTTACATCTCTGCGACATGACTTCTGTTAGCCATTTCTCCTTCCCCGTGGGAGCACGTCCCCGTAGCATCCTCCCCCTCAGCAAGGAGAGAGAGCCAGCTGTGCGGCTGAGTGCGCGACGCGCAAGTGGAGGGAGGGGAGAGGTACTCACCTGCAGCTTATCCTCATGGTTTGTATGAGTGTTAGAGAGATGCCTGAACTCCTGGGTCAGGCGGAAACAGTGCTTTACATGTTCTGGAGATACAAAATCTTCTGCTACTTTTATGCAACTGTACAGATTATGAACCTGAGGCAGGGTGGGGAGGGAAGAAGGGACAATACCAGGTATTAGGAGTTTGATAACACACAAAAAAAGTCCCCGAAATAGTGAAAAAACAACACACACACACACACACACATTTTTGCAATACTACTATTATAGTTTTATAAGAATAACAAAAAAAGCAGAAAAATGGAAAGTAAAATACTGCATTACTTGAGTATAAGCCTACTTTTTGAGCACATTATTTTTTGTTTTTGTGGCATCACTGCCCTCTGGTGGTGGGAGTAGGAGGCCCAGCCTTGCTGCTGGATTTGAACCTCCAACCCAGTGACCGCAGTCCCACGCACAACCACTACACCACCGGGGCTCAGCCCGAGCACATTATTTTTAATAATCAGTTTTTATTTTTGGCATCACTGACCTCTGGTGGGAGTGGGAGACCCAGCTTTGCTTCTAGAGAGCTGCTGCTGGATTTGAACCTCTAAGCCAGTGGGCCGCAGTCCCGCACTCAATCACTATGCCACCGGGGCTCAGTCCAGTAGTCAAAGTTTTTTTTTGTGGGGGAAGAGCATCACTGCCCTCTGATGGTGGGAGTAGGATGCCTAGCCTTTGCTCCTGTGGAGCCACTGCTAGAATTGAACCTCCATCTCAGTGGGCCGCAGTCCCACACACAACCACTACGCCACCGGGGCTCAGCCCTAGTAGTCAAAGTTTTAATGATGAACATATTACCAAAGTACACACACATCTATACAGAGTGAGAAATACTGATTTATATGCACATATATATGAATTTGTTATACTTAATATAGTATGTTCAAAGTTATTTAACAGTCTTATTTCTGTCAAATGTATCCTTTAGTATAGATGTAATATTCATAATTAATTCTATTCAGTTGCATCTTTAAAAAAATAATTTTGTTGGGGGCTCATGCAATGCAACTCTTAGCACAATCTATCCATACATCCATTGTATGCAAAGCACATTTGTACCTTTGATGCCATCATCATTCTAAAAACATTTTCTTCCCACTTAATGCCCTAGTATTGGCTCCTCCTTTTTCCACCCTGTTCCTGCTCCCCAATCCCTAATGGACCCTTGGCAATTTATGAACTATTAGAATTTTGTCATGTCGAACGCTGTCTGATGTCTCCCTTCGCACACTTCCCCGTTGTCTGTACCCCATGGAGGAGGTTATATGTATATCATTATAATCGGCTCCCCCTTTCTACTCCACCCTGCCTCCATCCTCCCGGTGTCCCCACTCTCCCCACTGGTCCTAAAGAGATCATCTGTCCTCGATACCTCATGTTTCCAGTTCCTATCTGTACCAGTGTACATCCTCTGGTCCAACCGGATTTGTAAGGTAGAATTCAGATCATGACAGTGAGAGGCAGGAAACATTTTAGAACTAGAGGAAAGAGGTTTATTTTATTGTTTTCTACACTATGCTCTGACTGGCTCATCTCCTCCTCACGACCCTTCTCTAAGAGGATGTCACTTCCCCTGCAGATGGGCCTTGGGTCCCCAATCTGCACTCCCCCTCATTTACAGTGATATACTTGAAAGGTGCTCTGATGCCTGATACCTGATCCCTTTGATGCCTCATGGTCCCACAGGCTGCTGCGCTTCTGCCACGTGGGCTTTGTTGCTTCTCAGCTAGACCACCACTTGTTTATTTTCAAGGCTTTGAGACCCCAGGCACTATATCTTTTTTTTTTTTTTTTTTGGGGGGGGGCATCACTGCTCTCCGGTGGTGGGAGGAGGAGGCCCAGCCCCACTGCTGGAACTGAACCTCCGTCGCAGTGGGCCGCAGTCCCGCGCACAACCACTACGCCACCGGGGCTCAGCCCTGTTACATTACCCTTGGTCAATCCCTATCAGGCCTTGTACACCCACCTTGCCACTGATTTTGGATCACTTGTTGTTCCCTTGTCCTTGGAATGGTCAACACCACCATCTTTCTCCCACCTCCCCCTCTCCCATGTCCCCCCGGAACCATCAGTCCCATTGTTTTCTCCTCCAGATTGTTCATCCAGTCTATCTTATATAGACAGACTTGCAGAGATAATGACAGGGCTCATACAGCTCTTATCACAATCCATACATCCATCCATTGTATGTAAAGCACACTTGTACATTTGTTACCATCATCATTCTCCAGAATTTTCCATTCTACTTAAGCCCTTAGTATTAGCTCCTTATATTTCCCCTCCCTCCCCACTGCTCCCTCCTTCTTAAACCCTTGATAATTTACAAATTATGATTTTGTCATGCCATACACTGTCCGATGTCTCTCTTCACCCACTTCCCTGTTGCCCGTACCCCAGGGAGGAGGTTATAGATACATCCTTGTACTCAGTCCCTCCTTTCTATTTCATTCCCTCCACTCTCACCACTGGTCCTAAAGGGATCATCTGCCCTGTATTCCCCATGTTTCTGGTTCCATCTGTACCAGTGTACATCTTCTGGTCTAGTCGGATTTCTAAGGTAGAATTGGGATCATGATGGAGGGAGGAAGCATTTAAGAACTAGAGGAAGCTTGCATATTTCATTGTTGCTACACTGTGCCTTGACTGGCTTGTCTCTTTCCCGCGACCCTTCTGTAAGGGGATGGCATTTCACCTACCGATGGGCTTTGGGACCCCCATCTGTACTCCCCCTCATTTATTTTTTTTTTGTGGGCCTCATTGCCCTGTGGTGGTCGTGGGAGCTACCCAGTGCTGCTCCTGAGAGCCGCCGCAGGATTTGAACCACCCAGCCTGCAGTCCCACACTCAACCACTTAGGCCACCGGGGCTCGGCACTCCCCCTCATTTATAACGATATAATTTTTAGTTCTTTGATGCCTGATACCTGATCCCCTCAAAACCTCATGGTCACATAGGGTGGTGTCAGCACATTTTAAATGCAGTTTTTGTGGTAAAACTAGGTGACTTGGTGGATATTTAGGTTGGCTTATACTTGAGTATATACGGTATATAAATTCAGAAAGTTAGTAGGCCCACAGCAAAGGGTCTGGATAACTAGCAGACCTAACAGGAGGCTCTTTTGGGGAACAGACCTGGACTGGGAGGATAAGAGAAGTCAATGGAAAAAGGAATGGAAAAGGTAGTGGGGTGGAATTTTCCTTAAAAGTTTTTTTCTAGGGCTAAGCCCCGGTGGCGTAGTGGTTGTGCGCAGGACTGCGGCCCACTGGGATGGAGGTTCAATTCCAGCAGTGGGGCTGGGCCTCCTACTCCCACCACCGGAGAGCCCCCCCCCCAAAAAAAAAAAACCCAAACAAACAAAAAAAAACAACAAAAAAAGTTTTTATGATCATGTATTTAAAATTACAAGGAAGAAAGCTGAAAACAAAAGTAAGTTACAGAAAAAGAGCAAAGGAGCCTAATGCAGGCATCTTATCTCTCCTTCCAGAGAAGTGAGGAAATAGGAGTCAGGAAGCTAATGGAGCCGTCCTGCCCAATCCCCAGGTTGGCGTTTACTTACTTGGTGTGGGGCTCCAGCAGGTATGAAGACGGCATCTCCCAGGAACTGTACGATGGCCCAGCCTTGCACTCCATACTCCTCATAGAGTCGCTTACGGAGCGTCTGGTCCAGGTACCAACTCTGGTCATGAATCGGGTCATGATCAGGGGGATTTTCTTGGCCTTGCTCTTCTCCAACCTAAAAACCACAATCAAAATTCAAACATGGCAAAATAAATAAACACATAGAAATGATATAGACTCTATCCGACTTGCTGCAACAATGTCCCTGTGCAAAAGCTTATGCGTGCTTCTAGTCCACATCCTCCATGTAAGGACCCCGGTCTGAGAGGCCTAGACAGGAGTCTTAGGTACGGCAGTGGGGGTAGAGCCCACCCAGGCCCACCTTTCGGAGCAGCTCCCGAATCTTCTCCGCATCCTTGGCTGCGTAGATGTGCCACAGAGCACCCGGCTTCTCCTTTCCATCGTGAATCCTCTGCTTTGTCACATCATCAGCATCTCCCTCGTCAATGGTCTTGAGGACCTCTGAAAAGAGCAACAGGAGCTTTAAAAAGAGTCTCAAAAAATATTAGTTTCTACTACTCTCTCTCAGAAGACTACATATACAGTAAAACTCATATTGGAGGTCAAATAACAGAAAGGTGGGTGAAGAGAGACAGGGTAAGATACAAAATAATAACAATAATAATAATAATATGTAATTGTTCAAGAATTCGTGAGAAGGGGCTGAGCCCCGGTGGCGTAGTGGTTGTGCGCGGGACTGCGGCCCACTGGGACAGAGGTTCAATTCCAGAAGTGGGGGTGGGCCTCCTACTCCCACCACCGAGAGCAGTGATGCGCCCCCCCTCCAAAAAAAAAAAAAGAATTCGTGAGAGTGGGAAGGTGGGGAAGGGAGGGCAAAAAGAGAGAAGCCAAGACCAAAGGCTCAAGTAGAAAGAAGTTTTTCTGGAAATGTTGCACAAGTGTACTTAATACTATTGAATGATGGATTGTTACAAGATTTGTAAGCACTCCCCAATAGAATAATTAAAACATCATGTTCTATATAATAAGACCACAAAAAATCTCTCGTATTGATCTACTGTAAGTTCCCTTCATATAAGGACAGTGACACTAAAACCTTTGTTACTCATAGTGCTTCCAACAGTTTTTGGAGGTACTGTTTTCCTTTAAAACACATTTCATGGGCTGAGCCCCAGTGGCGTAGTGGTTGTGCGCGGGACTGCGGCCCACTGGGGTGGTGGTTCAAATCCAGCAGCAGCTCCAGGAGCAAGCCTGGGCCTCCTACTCCCACCAGAGGGCAGTGATGCCCCCCCCCCCCCAAAAAAAAAGAAAAACCACATTTCATGTGCTGAGTGTATAGTCATACTAGGAGACAATTTCCTGTCACAAGCAAGTAGTTTACAAATACTTTCGAAGTCCTCCTGAAACTCTAGGTTTCTGTGGATTCCAATTGACAAGGTATAAAGCTTCTCTGGAATTGTAGGGTCCAACTGACAAGGTATAAAGCTTCTCTGGAATGGTAGGGGGTGGGCGGATCTCAAGGTGTGCAGGATCAAATGCAAATGTACAAGGGGCTTCCGGAGGCTTGTGGTCAATTTCTATTGCTTTGTTTTTTTTTTTTGGTTTGGTTTTTTTGGGCATCACTGCCCTGGTGGTGGGAGTAGGAGGTCCATCCTTTGACCCTGTGGAGCTAGAATTGAACCTCCATCCCAGTGGGCCGCAGTCCCATGCACAACCACTTCGCCACCGGGGCTCAGCCCCCAATTTCTATTGTATTTTGATGACAGTTTCCCATCCACTCTTTGAAACTCCCACATATGGCATACACCAAAATAACGCTACCAGTTATTTCTGCACCTTGAGGTTTTAAGTTATTTTCTTTCTAAAATTTTTCTTTCTAAAACGTCCATAATGAAGATCTACTCACTTTAACACTGGGACATTAGGGGGTATAAAAGCAGTCAACTATCATGTTTATGACTTATTTATGAGTGGATAGCCTAGCCTTTTCATCTGTTACACCATGGTTGCAGCAGGTGACCTAGCTGATCAGCCAAGTAGGCCATTTGTCCTGCCCTCCTCAGACCTCTTTGATGTTACACACTGAGAGGGAGAAGGCAGTAATCCCAGGAAGACAATGACTGCACAAGAGACTTTAGCTTAGCATCCTTCTCTACTAGAACTCCTTTGCAGAGCACCACGTTTGCATCAGGCATGCAGAGAATGAAGAAAGGTCACCGGTACATGGCCTTATGAGGAAGATACTCAAAGCAGTGGGCTCTAGAAATTGTACCTTCATCATGAGCACCTTCCCCAATGGGGATTCCGACGTACACCATCACGTTAACGGCATCAGACACATCTAAATGAAGATTTGTAGTGCCAACTCTTCTATCTTCTGCAGTTATCAAACCTACAGAGAACAGGAAGAGACAAGTTGGAGGGCTAATATCCCGAAGACTCCCTACAATGGAAAACATGCTGACGGATGGTCCTAAATGAGTGACATTGAGAGAATGAGGCTTCATCTGTTTATCAAGAAATCACTTTTTCCCCATAGTTCTAAAAATGATTTCTAGTTAGGCTAACAGCATCACTGGTGTTGGTCATAAAACCCATTCCACTTCCCCCCAAAAAAACCCACCCCCCCAAAAAACAAAACAAAACAAAACAAA
>PVJH01041565.1:0-14876 GCA_004026705.1 Nesogale talazaci | reverse complement strand
ACAGATTTCAGTAACTGTGTTCTCCTTCAATGACCTTTTAGAAAAATAGAGCTCCAGCCTGCCACCACTTCTCTTCAATACACAAGTTCAGTCTGTCCAAAAGAGGAGTTTCTAGAACTAAGTAGAGCAGATGTGTACGGTATCTACAACTAATGCCTTTCCACCAGATAGCCTGAATGGTGAAGGATGCAGAGAAATAAAACCAAGAGAATATATCACTAGAAATTGGTATTTCTTTAATATCTTCACCACATATGCATACATAGATACATAAGTTATAATGTATATATGTTCTCAAGTGTCTGATCATACATGCTGAAAAAAGCAGTTTTCTAAGTCTCCAAACTGAGGATCATCCTTTTAAATTCTTCCACTAGTCTATAGTAATATCTCCACTAACCAAGGAAAAAACAGGTTTGGAACAGGGAAAGCAAAACTCAAACATAAGTCAGTTTAGCTCCATATTTGGGTGGGGGTGGGGGGGTGGACATCACTGCCCTCTGGTGGTCGTGGGAGCTACCCAGCGCTTCTCCTGAGAGGCGCGGCTGGATTTGAACCGCCAAGCCCGCGGGCCGCAGTCCCGCACTCAACCACTTACACCCCCGGGGCTCAGCCCTAGCTCCATATTTTATGTTTCTCCTGTAGTACATGTGACATCTTGGTAAATTTATAACTGAAATGCATTTAATTAAAAGAAAAAGCATGGGCAAAACAGAGAGGCCTAGGTGAATAGGATATTCTCATGGCTATGCTCCCTACTAAGAAACAAGAGCAGTAGAACACTCTGCTCTCCAGGCCTGCTCCTCTACTCCCAGGCCAGGAGAGTAGAGCTGTTTAAAGGTCATCATTAGTCTTGAACAGGAGTGCTCACACTTTTTTTTTTTTGGGGGGGGGGGCATCACTGCTCTCTGGTGGTGGGAGTAGGAGGCCCAGCCCCACTGCTGGAATTGAACCTCCGTCCCAGTGGGCCGCAGTCCCGCGCACAACCACTACGCCACCGGGGCTCAGCCCAGTGCTCACACTTTTTCAGCATGCGAGCTACTTATAAAGCGATCAAGTCAAAATGATCTGCCAACAACAAAAATGATAAACATAATTATTTACTTGTTACATTTATTCATAAATGCAGTGAGAATTTATGTGTACAATGTGTGTTTATGTACCTTGCATGCTGCATTAGTCCATATTGCACAGCACAACACATTTAATTAACTGTGTACATTTTTTGTCATGACCTGAGTTTACCCTGATGTCTTGCACTGAATCGAATGAGCCAGGGATGCACAGTCCGGACCGTAGCTGCTGACAGGCAGCCCCAAGCACATTTTCACATGGTCATCAGTCATGGTGGAATGGTACTTGGACTTAAGGATCTTTATGTGGGAAAAGACTTAACTCACATCAATAAGTAGAGGTAGAACATTTTCTCATGTCTGGGTAATTTCCCTCTGCAAGTCAGTTCCAGAACTGTTTATGCACTCTGAACTTTCTGCTGAATGTTGGCTTGTAGGGTCAGAATTTCTCATTGCCTATGAAAGTGATACATTTATGTCTTCTTACTTGGTCCACTCTTCCTCTCATTTTAATACCCTTTCTTACATTTAATAGAGAAAAACCAAGATCTAAAAATTGGCGATAACTTAGCTTGTCAGTTTTGCTGCACTTAGTGCAGTTGTTGGTGCATGTGTTTGATACCTAAGATTGCATCTGATTGGCTGCTCTGTATGTCAATTAAGTCGCAGAATTGATGATAGGCTTATGTCTATTTTTTTGTTGTCATGCTATCTGCCCCCACTACATTTGAATTCGAATAGTACTAATAGCGATCAACGTATTGAGCATCCTGGTCTTGACCATTGAACTAGTAGAGGCTCCCTTTCCTGATTCTGCTCCTCATTCCAGTTTGCTAATTTGCCTGTCATTCTTCTGGTTGTCCTAATATCTATATTGGCCACTGGCTTTGAATAAATCACCATTTTAAAAATGGCTATCAATAAGGGGAGTCCCTTGCTGGTATAAACTGTTAAGATGCTTGCCTGCTGAAAATTTGAGACTTGAATCTATCCAGAGATGCCTTAAAAGAAAGGCCTAGCTACTGAAAATGATATAGAGTGCAGGACTGAGCAACATTTCCTTCCGAAACGTGCAGTCATCAAGTATATAGCAATGAAAAGTAGTAAGTGAATAGAAAACTTAAAAAGGGAATTAATATAAGAATAAAAGAAAGTAGTGTATATTAGAATATTGGATTAGACATTTGTTAAGTAAAAATTTTTTTTTGGGGGGGGGGCATCACTGCCCTCAGGTGGTGGGAGTAGGAGGTCCAGTCTTTGCTCCGTGGAGTTGGAATCGAACCTCCATCCCAGTGGGCCGCAGTCCCGCGCACAACCACTACGCCACCTGGGCTCAGCCCCAAGTAAAATTTTTAGAGAGAAAATGTGCCATAAAGAGAGGCTTTGGGGCTGTTGAATAGCCAGATAGTAAAAGTAGATTATTAATAGCTTTCAGAGAGCCCCCAGGAGTAATGGTTACACATTGGACAGTCAGGTCAGAATTTGCAAGGCCTTCATTTCAAAATCACAGGCACCCAGAGGGTTAACAGGGATGCTGACTCTTCCCATCAAGGTTTGCACTCAGGAGCTGTAAGGACGAGTTCGCCTTTGTTCTGTAGGGCTGCTGTATGTCTAAATAGATTTGATGGCAGTGGGTTTGGTTTAGTCTAGACTTTATTTGAGGATTTTTGGCAATAAATTATTTTTTAATATTTAAAATTTGGCCCTTGTAATGTTCAGCACAACTCATCTTGCAATTACAAACCTAATGTTCAACCACCATGCCACCAGGCCTCCTCTGATAATCATAGTAGTGGCTTAGTGGTAGCATTTAGAAGCTTCAGAGTAAATTCAGTGTGATACTTAGAAATTTAGTACAAGAATAGGAAGAACATTTCCTGGATAAATAGTTTTGCTTGTTGCTTTTTAGGAATATGTTCAGTCGATCAGCACTTTAAAGAATAATCCTAAAGAATAAAGTCTTTTGTTGGCATATAATTCACATCATACAATTTAGTCATTCAGTCATATTAAGTTATACAGTCATCACCACAATCAATATCAGAAGTTTCTTCTTGTATTCACTGTTGTTAGCTCCCCATTGCCCCCAACCTCCCCTGCCATTCTCCTAGTTAATTATTTTTTTTTCCTGGGGGGGGGGGGGCATCACTGCCCTCAGGTGGTGGGAGTAGGAGGTCCAACCTTTGCTCCGTGGAGCTGGAATTGAACTTCCATCCCAGTGGGCCGCAGTCCCACGCACAACCACTACGCCATGGGCTCAGCCCCTTAATTATTATTATTATTATTATTATTTTGTTTGTTTTTGGGCATCACTGCCCTCAGTTGGTGGGAGTAGGAGGCCCAGCCTTTGCTCCGTGGAGCTGGAATCGAACCTCCATCCCAGTGGGCTGCAGTCCCGCGCACAACCACTATGCCACTGGGGCTCAGTCTCCTAGTTAATTATTAATCCAGTTACTGTCTCTGTAGATTTACATAGCCTGAGTTTCTTTCATTGTTGTTGTTGTTTTATCCTGAATTTCATATACAGAAAATCATGCAAAATGTAAATAGGAAGCAAACAACCCAATGTATTTAGACTATTATAGTCGATATAATTTCTGATAAATATGTTTGAATATGTGCCTACCATTTTATTATGTTTATTTGGCTTGTTATTTTTGGGTGTTACGTTCTTCTGCTTCCCTTTTCCTGCCTTTTTTTTAGTTTATTGAGTATTTTTCCCCTTAAATATATATATTTTTTGTTTTTGTTTTTTGGGCATCACTGCTCTCCGGTGGTGGGAGTAGGAGGCCCAGCCCCACTGCAGGAATTGAACCTCCGTCCCAGTGGGCCGCAGTCCTGCGCACAACCACTATGCCACCGGGGCTCAGCCCGAATATTTTTTAATATTCTATTTTTATGCATCTATATACTTTTGACTATATCTTCCTGTAATGTTTTTAAGGGTTTCTCTCAGTGCTATTAAGTCAGTTCTGACTCATTGTGACACAATAGGACACAGATAGAACTACCCTGATGGGTTTCTGAGATTGTGACTCTATTATAATAAAGTATAGAAGCCATACTTTTCCTTCAACAGAGCAGCTGTGGTTTTGAACTGCTGATCTTGAAGTTAGCGGTCCAATGCACAGCCCACTGTGTCACCAGGACTCCTTAAGGTTATTCTAGGGATTACAAAATATGTATTTTAATTTTTACTGTCAATTTAGAATCAATATTTTATCACTTTAATTAGAAGTTAGTTAGCTTTATCACCATACAGGGAGTCCCTTGTTAGTACAAATGGTTAACACACTTTGATGCTGTGTAAAGGTCAGAGATACAGTGAAAATTCTATAGAGCACAGGTCTAGTCTCAAATACTTGGAATTGTTGCGTTAGTCTTCACTTGACAACAGCTAGCAATCATATGTGTGTGTATATATATATAGCTCCCCCTTCCATATTTCTGTGTAGCTGTCATCAATATTAAGTCCACATACATTAAAAACCTTATCAGATAGTGTTATGTTTTTTGCTTTCAACTTCTAAACATCTTGAAGAACTTTTTTTTAATCATCTTGAAGAACTTAAACTAGTAGTATTGTTAAGTTGAGTTGTTCCCTGGCTACTCTGTATGCAGAACAGAACTCCATAGGGTTTTCAGGACTTGCTCCTCTGCAAGCTTAGCTCCAGGCCTGTCTTTAAAGGACCGTTGGGTAAGTTAGAACCACCAAACTTTTGCTGGTAGTTAAGCATGTAACCATGTGTGCCAGTAGAGACTTTCTTAAGAAAGCAGTAGTATAAAACACAAAACACAGGCTGAGCCCCGGTGGTGTAGTGGTTGTGCGCGGGACTGCGGCCCACTGGGATGGAGGTTCAATTCCCGCTCACAGGAGCAAAGGCTGGGCCTCCAACTCCCACCACCAGGGCAGTGATGCCTAATAATAAAAAAATAAATAAATAAATAAAACCCACAAAACACAGTAGTGTATATGTAGATCCAGAATGTTTCCATTTCTGTTGTTTTTCCTTCACTCCTTGCAAGTGTCTCATTTATTTCCTCTTATCTGAAGACCTGCCTTAAAATTGTTTTAAAGTGGTCAGCTGACCGAAAATTCTCTTTAGTTTTCTTTACCAAAAATTATCTTAAATTTACCATTATTCCTAAAGGCTATTTTTTTGTCTTTAGAATTCTGGGTTGACATTTTTCTTATTTTGTGAATTTTTTTGGGGGGTGGCATCACTGCCCTCTGGTGGTTGTGGGAGCTACCCAGCGCTGCTACTGAGAGCTGCCAGTGGATTTGAACCGCCAAGCTCGAGGACTGCAGTCCCGCACTCAACCACTTATACCACTGGGGCTCGGCCCCGAATTTATTATTATTTTTTGGGGGGGGCATCACTGCCCTCAGGTGGTGGGAGTAGGAGGCCCAGCCTTTGCTCTGTGGAGCTGGAATCGAACCTCCATCCCAGTGGGCTGCAGTCCTGCGCACAACCAGTACGCCACTGGGGCTCAGCCCCCGAATTTATTATTTTTTAAAAATTATTTTGTTCAATTCCAGCAGTGGGGCTGGGCTTCCTACTCCCACCACTGGAGAGCAGTGATGCCCCCCCCCCCCAAATTATTTTGTTGGGGGCTCTTATCACAATCCATGCATCCGTCCCTTGTGTCAAGCACATTTGTACACTTGTTGCTATCATTTTCAAAACATTTTCTGCTGGAGCCCTTGGTATTAGCTCCTTTTTTTTCCCCCACTCCCCCTTTCTCATGAGCCCTTTATAATTTATAAATTATTGTTTTTTTCATGTCTTATACTGACCGATGTCTCCCATCATCCTTTTCTGTTGTCTGTCCTGTTTTATGTAGATCATTGTGATCATCGGCTTCCCCTGTCTCCCCTAACTTTCCCTTTCCCTCCTGGTATCACTACTCTCATTATCTGTCCTGGATTCTTTGTGTTGCAAGCTCTGCTCAGTACCAGCGTACATGCTCTGGTCTATCTGGATTTGGAAGTTAGAATTGGGGTCATGATAGTGGGAGCAGGGGGCATGAGTATTAAAGAACTAGAGTGATAGTTCTTAGCCTTCCTAATGCTGCAACCCTTAAGCACAGTTGCTCATGTTGTGATGACCCCATCCATAAAATTATTTTAGTTTGCTTTACTACTTCATAACTGTAAGTTTGCTGCCATTATGAATTGTAATGTAAATATCTGATATGCAGGATGTATTAGGTGACCTCTGTGAAAGGGTCATTTGATACCTAAAGGGGTCATGACCCACTGGTTGAGAACCACTGAACTAGAGGAACGTTATGTTTCATTGGTGCTATATTACATCCTGACTGGCTTGTCTCTTGTGACAGTTCTCTAAGAGGATATCCAGTTGTCTCCAGATTGGCTTTGAGTCTCCACTCCACACTCCCCCTCATTCACATTGATATGATAATTTTGTTCTGGTTCTTTGATGCCTGATAACTGATCCTATCGACACCTCATGATCACACAGGCTGGTATGTTTCTTGTATGTGAACTTTGTTGCTTCTCAACCAGATGGCCACTTGTTTATTTTCAAGCTTTAAAGACCCCAGATGCTATCTCTCTCTCTTTTTTTTTTTTTTGGCATCACTGCCCTCAGGTGGTGGGAGTAGGAGGCCCAGCCTTTGCTCCATGGAATCGAACCTCCACCCCAGTGGGCCGCAGTCCCGTGCAAAACCACTACGCCACTGGGGCTCAGCCCCAGATGCTATCTCTTTTGAAAGATGGGCACCATCAGCTTTCTTCATTACATTTTCTTATGTGTACCCATTTTGTCTTTGGCAATCATATAGGGAAGCTGAGCATCATGGAATGCCAGGTTATTAGAACAAAGTGTTCTATTGAGGGAGTACTTGAGTAGAAGCTCAATGTCTGTTAGCTACTGTAATCCTTAACATATAAATATATGGACATAGCTCTATTTTCCAATCATTATTTATAAATATATTTATATATGTATTGGCTGTATTTAGACCTCTCTACTTTTTTTTTTTTTTTTGTGGGCATCACTGCCTCTGGTGGTCGTGGGTTCTACCCAGCTGCCACAGGATTTGAACCAAGTCGCGGGCTTGCAGTTCCGCACTCAACCACTTACGCCACCGGGGCTCAGTCCTAGACCTCTCTAAATGCTCTTTGCCTCCTAGTTCTTTCCTCTATTTCCTTTTACTTTCCTCTTGTCCCACTGTCACATTCAGCCTTCATTCCTACTCCTCTTGGTTGTATTGCCTTTGATCAAGCCCTTCTAGGCATGATATTATTCTTATATTAGTGATGTCGTTTTTTCTGGATTTTTAAAGATTTTTTTTCTTTTATCTCTTAAGCACCAATCTGACTATAATTCTTGACAAGATTAATTTGTCTTTTCTCTTGGCAGTTTAGGGTATATTCAGTATTCTCTTATGAACACCATTCTAATACATCAGTTTTAAATCAGCCCTCCTTATGCATGGTCCAAATTCCACATTTGTAATGTGGATCTAAGTAGAAATTTCTTTGGTTTTAGTCTGTTTGGGATCACTTCCTTAGGTAAATCTTTAAGGTCATATGTTTGGCACACTTAAGAACTTTTCAGCTATTATTTCGTTAGATAATTTTTTTGGGGGGGAGGCATCACTGCTTTCTGGTGGTGGGAGTAGGAGGTCCAGCCCCACTGCTGGAATTGAACCTCCGTCCCAGTGGGCCGCAGTCCCGCACACAACCAGTACGCCACCGGGGCTTAGCCCTAGATAATTTTTTTTAGCACTACATTCTTTCTTCTTCCTTTTCTGATATTCTGATGTTGTCCTACAAGGTGACTTACAAATTCTTCTTACAGAGCTGATAGTGATGAGTACAAGAATGAAGAAAATGTTTTAAAATTCATTGTGATAATTGTGCAATTCTTGATGTGATTGAACTAGTGAATGTATGATATGTGAATTACTTGCCAATGAAACTGTGGGAAAAAATTTGTCATACAAGTTTGGTGCCTACTTGTCAGAGAAGTTCTCAAGGCTCTGTTTATTATTGTTTTTATAAGCCTGTTGTTCAATATTTTGTTAATAATGAAGAACATGATTTAATAATTAAAAAAAAAAAGGACATCCTGCTTGACGAAAAAAAAATAAATGAATAACAAACCATTAGGTAACCCAGGGTTCTCAGGTTTTTTTTGTTGTTTTTTTTTAAGTTCTCTAAGACCTCAGTTTTATCTTTACCTATCTTCAAGTTTATTTACTCAGTTCTCCTATTGAGTCTTTCCAGTGAAACTGTCACTATATTTTCAGTTCTAAAATTTTTACCTGTCTTTTTATATTTTTCCTTGCTAATACTTTGATCTTTCAACTTTTACTTCAAGAGTATTTATAATTTCTTGGTAAAGTATTTTTCTAATAGATGCTTTAAAGTATTTGAAAGATATGTTCACATAATCTTTTTATACCAAATAATTTTGGATTGTATCTGGAACATTTTGAATATTATGCTGATAATCTGGTTTAATTTAATCCCATGGAGACTATTGGTATTTTTGTTTTACCAGTCATCCGCTTTGTTTATTTATTTATTTAAATTTAATTTGACAGTTTTATTGATTATAATTCACAAATTATACAATTCAATAGTATAATTATTTTAAGAATGATACAGTCATTACCAAATTTGTTTTATTAATTTAATTTAATTTTTAATTTTTTTTTGTTTTTTTGTTTTTGGACATCACTGCTCACCAGTGGTGGGAGTAGGAGGCCCAGCCCCACTGCTGGAATTGAACCTCCTTCCCAGTGGGCCGCAGTCCCGCGCACAACCACTACGCCACCGGGGCTCAGCCCAATTTTTTTATTTTTTGGGCATCACTGCCCTCAGGTGGTAGGAGTAAGAGGCCCAGCCTTTGCTCCGTGGAGCTGGAATTGAACCTCCATCCCAGTGGGCCGCAGTCCCGCACACAACCACAACGCCACTGGGGCTCAGCCCAATTTTATTTTAATTATTAGTGTATTATACGAATACATATATCATTCCATAGTTAATTCATGCGAAACAAAATTGCACAGCTGCAACCATAAAAATTTTTTTTCCCGAGACTCTTTGACATCATCTCCTTATTACACTGACCCCCCCCCCCCCAGCCACACACACACACACACACACACACACACACACACACAGTATCCCTATAGTTTCATCATTCTTGAGTTTCGTATACTGGAAAACAGAAACATTTAACACAACTTCAAGAGGTGACGTCTGACGCTTAACACCTCTGAGATACACCCTAATATAAATGAACCAAAACAAAAGCACAGCAAAATGTTGAAAACCAGATCAGGTCTGGCATGCCTATGGAGGGGTGTGATCAGCTGGCAAAGTTTTAACTGTTCAAGTCAGAGTTTTGCCTTTTATCTTATATACTCTTCTCTCCAATGCACTCTGTTTAGTAACCCCTTTTCTCCCATCCCTCAATTGTGGATAGAGGGGACTTACTGGAGGCTTGTTTCCTGTGTAGATCCCACAAATGAATCTTGGACTCCTGCTGTTATCCTAGCTTTTTGCAACTGGATTCTCACAATTTAGGATCTTACATTAATCCTTCCTTCCATTTCGGATTACTTGATTTAGAGTCCATCAGGTGTGCTTCTTGTGAACTTAGTTGATATCTTGATTAGATGGCTGCTTGTTTGGAGATAAGCCTTTTTAACGCCTCAGATTCTATTTTTGCTGTTAGCTGGGCACCATCTAATTTCTTCACCACATTTTGCTATAGCACCTGTATCTTCTGTGCTCCCTTTCTGAGTGTGAGTATCAAGCATGCCCTGCAATTTATAGGCTACAAGTTCCAAACTGCTTTTTGTGGGCTGTAAGTCCAGTGATACTTCAGTTTTCAAACGCTTGGCAGTGCTTCTTGAACTTGTTCTGTGTGTGTACCTCCCAGTGGCCAGCAGAAGTAGAAGTTTCTGTATTAGCTTAGTTATTAAAGTCTATAGTGTGGTAATTAGAGTCAGAGCTACAGGTGCACAGATGAGAGGTGTGCCTGTTACTTCAAAAACAGCTTTATGAATCACTAGTTGGAGTTTCCATTGAGTTGAAAGGTCCCTGTCTTCAGAGTTTTGTCTCCTGCAGTTTTCCTTTGCTACTTGCTTTTGCTGCCTTTATAGATTGCCTGGAGCTAACCTGAGGCGTTAGAATGTGGGGACAGTAGAGGAACCCCTCAGGGGCAGTTCTACTCTGTCCCAAAGGTTTGCTATCAGTTAGAATCAACTTGATGGCAGTGAGTTTGTATTTATGAGTTTTGTACCTCCATTTATCTGTCACTTCCCTGTTGTACTGTGATGGCTTGTGTGTTGCTGGTATAAGTAACTACTCATCTTCTTTCTCTATAGTTTTACTTAATAGATGAAATCATAAAATATCTATTGCAGTGGGCTGAGCCCCGGTAGTGTAAGTGGTTGAGTGTGGGACTGTGGCCCGCGGGCTTGGTGGTTCAAATCCAGCGGCGGCTCTCAGGAGCAGCATTGGGTAGCTCCCATGACCACCAGAGGCAGTAATGCTTCCCCCCCCCCAAAAAAAAAATCTATTGCAGTTATGCGTTCTTGAATGACCCTTTCACAGGGGTCACTTAAAATCATTGGAAAACACATATTTCTGATGGTCTTAGAACCAAGACACTGCTCTTTTAGCTCCAGGCGGGTCTGCCCACATGCAGATGCGCCAACAAAAGAGTACGACTGTTACCCATGATACACCATAATTACATATTGTTTTTGTGATTAATCACTATGCTTTATTTATGTTCAGTTTGTAACAATGAAAATACATCCTGCATATGAGATATTTACATGGCGATTCATAACAATAGTAAGTCATGAAGTAGCAACGAAAGTAACATGAGCAACTGTATTAAAGAGTTGTGGCATTGGAAAGTTGAGAACCACTGGCTTATGTCCTATGAATATTATGGTTTGCAATTTTGATCCCAGTTCTAATCCTGGTAAATGCATGTTAGCATTTCTGTAGTAGATATTGTCCCAAAGAAGTTGAATTACAGAAGGAGAGGTAAGAGTTATCTCCTTTCTTTTCACTTGTCGATTATGACTCTAGGTTCTCTATTTCATATATAACCCCAAAGTTGAATAGAAGAATCATTAAGTATTCAAAAATTGTATATATTTAACTTCAGATTTGCCAAGTAGCATAATATTTTCATTAACCATAAGAAAAAATTTTTTTCATAGTATATTCAACAAAACATAAGGGCAGACTGCTCTAATATTGACAAAATTCTTGAACCACCTGAAGGCCAAGATGAAGGTGTATGGAAGTATGAACATTTAAGGTAGGATCTTCTAAGATATAAAAATAATAGTAGTACTTCTAGTAAAAATAACTTACGGTATTGAGATGAATAGTGCTCATAGAATTCACTGTATAACTACAGGCCAAAAACCCAAATTGTAAAGCTATTGTAATTTCAATGTTTTAAGGCTCTCAATTTAGTTATCTACTGAATATTTCCGATCAAGTTGTGTTTTGCCACTTGTGTTTTCAAACTGATTGGTTACTTGGACAATAATTAGCTTAAGGGCCTACCTCCGACATTATAATGTTTATAGAATTTGACCTAATCGTCTTTTTTTACCAGAGTTTTCAGCACAAATGCGTTGCTTCCATTTTCAACTCATAACTATCATTATTTCTCTAGAGAGGTTCACCCCTAGGAGTCCCTGGGTGGCACAAAAGATTAAGCTCTGTCCCACTACCAAAAGGATGGCAATCTGAACCCACTTGGGCATCTTGGAAGGCAGGCCTGCTGATCTGTTTCCGAAAGCTCCGAATCTTGAAAACATAACGGAGCAATCCCACTCTGTACATGTGTGATCGCCATGCGTTGCAGTGAACTCAGGGGCAGCTAACAACAGAAGATCAACTCAATGCTTAGGAACTGTTGGGAACTTTCTTTACTTTGGCAAAGAGAAATTTTTCAAAATATTGTTTTGGGCGAGCAATTGTCTGATGAATAAGTAGAGTTAATTTTAGAGGTAGATACAAAGGTTGCTTCTTGAATTTATTAACCATCCGTTCAAATGGGGGTGAATTGACTCATGCAGTATGAAATAGTTGTTCATATGGATTGACTACTTTTGAGTTGAAAATATGACTTTTTCTACATAAATAGATTACCTTTCCTGTGATGAAGATCTCATGTTGTAGACAAAGCCCCCCCCTTTTTTTTGGGGGTGGCATCACTGCTCTCCGGTGGTGGGAGTAGGAGGCCCAGCCCCACTGCTGGAATTGAACCTCCGTTCCAGTGGGCCGCAGTCCTGCGCACAACCACTACGCCACCGGGGCTCAGCCCCAAAGCCCTTTTTTTGTTGTTTTTTTCCCCACTTCCCCCCTTCGTGATATTGCAGACATAACGTATAGCACTTTCAGGAGACTTATTTCTCTTCTATGTCATGGTTTCCCTGGTTTAGCTTGGGACACTAATCCTTTGTTGTTAGTTGCCACTGAGTTAATTTAGCTGGATCTACTTTAAAAAAAAATACATCTTAAAAGGTTTGACAAATAAAGGTATGAGTATGTAGGTATTTTTCCATTCTTATTACCTCTGATGGAGGATGCTGTTGGATCTGTAGTAGAATGACCCCCTTCTGTACAGGAGCCCCAAATGTGATCATTAGCTAATGGACTTCATCACAGCCACCACTCTTCTGCCATTGGATGCTTGTATGTTATTGTTACCTAGAAAAATTTTTAACATCTGAAATTAATTTTAATTTCATTCAGAGGTGAATTAGGAAAAAAGGCCTGACAAAATCTACTTCCAAAGATCAGCCAGTAAAAATGCTGTGGATCACAATGATCTAATGTTATTTGCAGGGTCTTCATGAGTCAGGGTTTGACTTGATGCTAGCTAACACCACCATAGCTCAAGGTAGAAAACTCTTACAGTATATTCTCTAATTTATTTAATCTGCCTGAAAATATTTTTCACGTATCTGTTGGAATGAATGGTGAAAATAAATAGGTTCTTCCCCTGCCTGCCTCTAGCCCTCACATTTCATTCTTAACAAGTGAGGACATTTTAGTTTAGTTTCTTCGATTTTAAAAGCCAGTTGTCAAGAATAGATTTTTAAAAATCAAAAGATGAAAAAAGTTAAGATAACAACAATCAAAATGTTATTGATGGCAGAGGTGACAATATTAAATTTCTGATAAAATGGGCACAAAAACAAGTATAAGAGACAAAGACATTAAAGGGTCAATTGAACAAAAGGCATAGCCATCATATCTATACCCAGTGAAGCTCTCAAATTGCATAAATTGTACTCTTAACAGAATTGAAGAGGGAAATAGACTACAATAATAGGAGTTTTTGACACATCACTGTTGTTGAAGCATAGAACAACTAGAAAGAAGAGCAGAGACTCAGATGAACTAAACACAGTCAGCCCACTTGACCTCATACACATATAGGGGAGTCTGTCAGCATTTCAATATTCATTGCTTTCAAGTGCACGTCATAGTCTCCAGATCATAGGTTAGGCCACAAACCAAGCCTCAGTAAATTTTAAAACATCAAAATAAAAAGACACAAAATTCAGTTGTCAAGGAGTCAGTTCCAACTCATGGTGACCTCATGTGTGTTGAGGTAGAACTATGCGCTATAAAGTTATTTTTTTCTTTTGAACACTTTGCTGTGGTGTAGGTGAAAGTTTACAGAACAAATTAGGCTATATACACGTTTTGTTTCATTATATTACGAGCTCTTCCATAGGATTTTCAGTGGCTGCTTTTTTAAAAGTGATCACCAAGGCTCTCCTAAAGTCTCAGAAAATTCTAAATTTTCAATTAGCAAACTAGCACTTAGTTATTTGTGCACTCAGTGGTAAACCCAGATACTCCATCAGGGTTGTAGCATTGCATTCGTAGGGAGCTAAAGTGTTTTCACCTATTTGGTAGTGAAATGTGGTACTTAAAGTATAGTAACGATTTGGTTAACTAAGTTTTCTTGGTGGAACTTTTAGGGGGAATACATGCGGTATTTTGATCGAACAAGTTATCTTTGTGGTATGAATATTAATTGCTTACTCATTCTTAGTGTTATCTCTTAACACTACTAGCCCAATGTAATGTAATTTTCTCTATTCTTCCTTTATTAAAAAAAATGAGTACTGCTATGTTCCATGTATTGCTCTCTGTTTTATAATTCATAAGCATATCAGTTTTAAGAATGCTTATACAGCATAGAAAAATGCACAAGATAAAGTGGTAAAACTGGTTATTAAAAAAAAACACCTGGTTATTCAATTATGTGTGATAAATATCCCATTACTGATAAGTATATTTTAATCTGTGCATAGAAAAATTTGTGTGTAAACTAATAGTTATCTTTAGGGAGGAAAGGGTAAAATTATTTATCTTTTTTTGGGGGGGGCATCACGGCTATCCGGAGGTGGGAGTAGGAGGCCCAGCCCACTGCTGGAATTAAACCTCCGTCCCAGTGGACCGCAGTCCCGAGCACAACCACTACGCCACCAGGGCTCAGCTCCCCCCCCCCCTTTTTTTTAAATTATGTTTTATAATATGTATTTAATGATTGAATTTTTATAAGCAGTATGTCTTAGAGTACATCTTGGGAAAGGAATATGAAAGCATAATGTTTTTGTTTTTTTAATATGTATATGTATATGCATATCCATAAATTCTTACGCACTGCAATTTTGCTCTGACTGCATGTATTCTTTGTGTGTTTATATATACTAATGTTTTACTAGCTCCAGAATAGTTTTTTGTTTGTTTGTTTGTTTTTT
>PVJH01041564.1:0-14881 GCA_004026705.1 Nesogale talazaci | reverse complement strand
GCTGCACCCATTTTAAAATTATCTTCAGCAACAGCTTACTTGAAATTGATGATTAATGATGTTTGATAATTTCCAAAATCGGGGGAATCACTTTTCTTTGTGATGTGCACAAGTATCAAGCTTTCTAATGATTGGCCAAGTATCTGTCTTCCAAATTCCTTGGTAGATGAATGAACAATTCGGGCATTCCATATTTTTTTAAGCTGGGTTTACTAGGTAAATAGAACCAGTGAAATTCACATATGAAAGGGTACCCCGCAAACCTGAATTTTTTCTTCAAAGTTATGTATTTACTTGTTTCTTTAACAAAACAAGCTTATCACCTTCCAAGTACTCTCCATTACACTTAATACTTTTATCAAATGTGTGATTCCATTCTTGGATACATTCTTCAATCTCATCTGTTTGGATGGTAGAAAGCACCTCATTTTTTTCTTTGCCTCTTCCATGTCTTCAAATTGCTGTCCTTTCCTGTCCCTCTGCACTTGCAGAAACAAAAAGAAGTCAGAGAGAGAGAGAGAGAGAGAGAGCGAGTTCAGGTGAGAAAGGTTCAAGGGGCAAGAGAGGCATGCGTTTTTTTGTGTTTTGTTTTATTTTTTGCCAAAAACTGACACACTGAGATGATTGCATGAGCAATTGTCGGTGGTAGTAAAACCAGTCCCCCGCCTGCCACAAACCAAGCCCTTTTTGTTGCACAGTTACACAATCTTTTCAGAACCTCTAAATAGAAATATTGATTAACAATCTGACCTGGTAGAACAAACTCCAAATATACAATGAGTCAATATTTTCATCCATACATAAAGTTAACGGATGTCCAAAAAAATGTCTGTCATCATTGATATTTCACCTTTTTTGAAATGACAAGGTTCACCACTCATACACTTGAGTTTTTCCCATAGTGCTGTCCTTGTAAACTCTCTTCAACACCACAACAGTCTCTGCAGCACTTTTCCCAAGCAGGAAAACAAAATTTCACAGCCACCCTCTGTTCTCTTACATCGGCCATCACAAAAAAACAAGTTTTACGCGAAACTGCTCTTACAAAAAATAATTCACTGTGACCAGACCACTGAAACCTTCCCAAGTGATGCCACTAGGTGCACTAACTCAGAGAGCGCTGCTCAATGCCCCTCTAGTGGGGAAAATGTGTACTGCTATGTGTACTCCATGCCCACCAGCACAATCAGGGTCTTTTTGGCGTCTTCTCATGTATGTAAGAAAGAGTTTCATATCAAGAAGTAAATATATATCAAGAAAGTATCCCGGCCTATTCTTTATTTACAATACTAGTCTGTCAGTCCCTCTTCAGATTCACATAGCTGCATGCAATGATTTAGGAAGAACACCAAAGTCCTGTGGATCCGAAGTAAGTGGAAACATAGCAGGGCTCTGGCAGCTCTCAGAGTGGCCAAGAAGCAGGAAGGGGAAGGGGAAATGGTTGGGGAATTCCTGGGTTCCCCCTTATGAGAAGGCCACATTCCCATGGAAGCACCATCAAACTGTGACCTGATTGATAGGTCTGACTCCACCCCTCTTCAGGAGGGTCTTCACCAAAGCTAACTAACTGCCACAGAGTTAATACTAACTCAGAGCTACCCCATGTGCATTTCAGAGACTGTGACTCTTTTAGGGACTAGAAAGCTCGGTTTTTCCCCAGAGGAGCCGCTGATGGTTTCTCATTGTCGACCACACAAGTCGCAGCCCAACATGTACCCGCTGCACCACCAGGGCTCCAAGCCAGGGGCGTTCAGTTGGCCTAAAACCTGTAATGACCGCACATTTCTTTGTTGCACTATCTTAGTTACTGTGCACTAAGCCTTAATTCTCAGTGGGGCTTGAACTTTAAGTGCCATCCATTCTTGACCACGTGCATTTTTTATGGTGGTGTGGCTCCGTGTATTGTTTTTATCTTCTTTTGATACTTCTTGCATCTGCTATTGAAATCTTCTTTTGTGTCTGCAACCAGATGTTATCATTTTGAATTTTAAGCTTTGTCTTATTTTTCACTTGATGGAATTTTGTGCTGTTTTATGGCCTGAGGTGGTGTGGCGTGGTGGTACCTCTAGAATGATTTCCTCTTACTCTTACCACTCTTGCCAGCTTAATGTCATCCATTCTTCTGCCCTTGGTGTAAATTTGACTTTGTCGGTATAACCTTTCCTAATATCCCTGGCTTTTGTTTCCTGTTACACAAGGCCCATCATCCAGCGGGATCTTCTTGTCCTTTCAAACATTCAGGACACTCTTACACACACACACACACACACACACACACACACACCCTATGTGATGAGTCCGGGATCGACTCCACTGTTCTCCCACCCTATTCTAGAACACAGTGTCCACCAGGTGTGGATGCCTGGGTTCCTGAACCATGACTTATCTGTGTAAATCCCTGACACAACTCCTTCCCAGCCAGGGCAACTAAAACGGATCAGATACAGGCAACAGGAGAACTGTCACAATGACAGTGGTCTCAATGTGTGGCCTGCTCTTCCCACCCTTGCGCATCAAAGCAAAGTCGCTTCTCATAATCAGTCTTGTAAATTGTTTTGCCTTTCACAGAGTCCTACCACAATTCTTTCACTTAGTTTGATAGGAAATATTTACGTTTTCCTTCTCTGGCAATTTTCCACCTTACACAGTGTATTAGGCTAGGTTCTCTAGAGAAGAAAAACCAGTACATATCTATACTTTTTATATATGTATATATACACAAACATATATACACATGTGTATTAACACACATATATTTATAAAGAAATTTATGTCAAGATAATGGCTTGCACATTGTAGAAACAGGTCAGTCTTGTCTGGTCCAAGCCTGTGGGTCAGAAGATAAGATGGAGCCTTCCTCCAACCTGTCTTCCTGCAGAGACAGGAACCAAAAGGCAGAAAGACCAACTGAGAAGCAGGAAGAAAAAGCAGATGAGAGGCTTCTGAAAGCAGAGAAAAATGAATCCAATGGTTAGCAGCCAGACTTTTGGCTGCAGAGTTTGAAGAATCCAAGGTTGTCAAATCGAATGGCAGCTCAGATGCCAGTTGCTGATGGCTGCCAGGGCCAGCAGGTAATATGATAGGCCATTGGTTCAAGTCCTAAGAACGCAAAGAAATGAAAAAACTTCCTCACAGTGTCAACTTATACAGGAAGTAGGCACATCTTTAAGGAAACATCCTTCCAATTGCATCAGGGAAGTGACTTAGGTAACAAGAGTTTTTCCCAACCCTAATCCTCCCACAACCATTTGGCTGTTCCAAGCAGATCCTGTCATGAAGGTAATCATGCTTCCTATCATAGATTACTTAGAGGGAGGTTACTGCCAAACTAAGAGAATCCTGGCCCAGCCAAGTTGGCACAAAACATAACGCACACAAGTTCCGGTTTTCATGATTTTTACTGCACTGGATTTGACTCCAGTCTATAAGTGACAGGGTTGGTATTCTGATTCAGACTTGTTAGCAGTTTTTGCAGATTTGTCTAGGATATGCTAGGGTAACAAAATACCACCATGATTACCTTTCACTCACACTGCACATCTCACAGGTTGGCTATGACTACAAGTGAATTTCATACGAAGACCCAGGAGGTTAGGACTGTCCACCACTGGTCTGTGACAGAAGGGTATTTGGGTCTGGCAAACTGCCAGCTCTCTTTTGAAGATTCTGCTCCAAACTAAGATGTATCACTTCCTAAATCTATGTGCAAGTTTCCCAGTCTCTCCTAGTTTAATAAGATGGAGATGTATATCACCTTGGTAGTCATAGGAGGGATTAGAGGTGGATAATTACAACCAATAATCTACCACCAGTAATGTAGTTTGACAAGAAGGGGAAGAAGGAAAAAAGAAGGCAGGAGATAGAGAGCATAGACAAATATAACTTATTCCAGGTTAGTGATAACGACACCAAATGCTAATAACTTGGTGCAGAACATTCTTTGGGGCTCATTAAAGAATGGGAGAACTTGCCTGATTTGGACTTTTCACATTTATCTTCAGAAAAACAAACTACCCATAGATACCTTCAAATGAGTTGTGTTTTATTATTGCAAAAGCTTAGGGAGGCATTAGAGGAAATCTCAAATGTGTTCAATGCTAGGAGCCTTCGTGGCATAGCAAGTCAGTGGTTTGAAACCACCAGTCGCTCCATTGAAGAAAGAGGAGGGTTTTTGCACCTATAAAAACTACAGTCTCGGCTGAGCCCAGGTGGCATAAGTGGTTGAGTGCGGAACTGCAGACCACGGGCTGGGCGGTGAAAATCGAGCGGCGGCTCTCAGGAGCGGCACTGGGTAGCGCCCATGACCACCAGAGGCAGTGAGGCCCACAAAAAACAAAAAAACTACAGTCTTAGAAACCCACAGAAGCAGGTTGACCTATAAGTTGGGACTGACTTGCTGGCAGTGAGTGTTAAATGCTCGGTTTGGACATTTAGGAAGTTGTCAACTTACACCTGTATCAGGAATGTGTGACCGTGAGAGGTTTTGTTTGGGGCTTTTGCTTTTTTACCCCTCCCCTCCCCCCGTACACTAAAACGACCCAGGAAATTTCCTTAAACAGCAACGCCAGTTTGATGAGCAAATAAGTGTTCTCATTAGATTTTTATGCATTAAATCAGTGACATCAAGCCAAGCATCTTAAATACAGCCAAATCATATTCAACTGGGAAGGAGTATGTGCTGGGTTATTGAGGGGGGTTTACATGCGTGCCATGGAGGTTGGTGGATCATGCAGGAGGGTAGAAGAGAGTGAACCATTAGAGGGTTTGATTAGCACTCCGGACTATTGAATAAAAAGTTAATTACTTCAAATGTAAATACCACCTAAGTGACAATAAAAATAAAATTCAATGTCCAACTGAAAAACTAGAAAAGAAAAAAAAAGTTTTCACCATATTTATCAAGAAGACAGGTCATAGAGTAAATAGAGAAGATGACAGGCATCCCTGGGCTATCAGTAGAAAAATAAGAAGAACCTAAGAATCCTGAATGCTGACAAGACCATGGTTGCACTCATAACAAAAAACATCCAGAGAGCAGAAGACAAAATAAATAACTGAGACTTCCCCCAAAAAAGACAGTTATGTGCATCAAGAGTCTATCCAAATTGGAGTTAAGAGAAAATCCACATGCTTTCTTAGCATAAGAAGTAACTATATAGAGATAATAACTGAGGCAATGACCTGTCAGAGATGTGGAGGGGATGTGGGAGGTGAGAGGGTGAGGGGATTTGGGGAGTGAGCAGTGAATGTGGGGGTGGCGATGGAGCACCGGAACTAATTGTGATGATGTCTATAGACTCATTTTGAAAGCTATTTAACCATGGAAGTGTATGATATGTAAACTATATCAAGAAAACTACGAAGAAAGAAAGAAAGCAGGCAAGGAAGAAAGAAAGAAAAAAAAGAAAGAGAGAGAGAAAAGAAAGAAGCCAAACTGAACCAATGGTTACTGTGGATGAAGGGGAAAGAGAGTTTGTTTAGGTTTGCTTCGTCTTTGTCATCAGGGATTGAATAACTTGGAAAAGAATATCAATAATATTTGTACAACATGAAGAGGATAATTAATGGAACTGAATTATACAAGTAGAAGTGTGGAGAATGCTTTTGGATAATTTTTTGTTTTTTTCCCCACAATTAAAAATATATGTGTGTATATATATATATGAACAACAATGAATATATATGATATATGAACAACAATGAATATAAAGAAGACAATGCTCTAAAATTGAATATGGTAACACTTGTACAACTCTCCTTGATGTGACTGAATTATTGAATTGTATGACATATGAATGAAGTTTAATAAAACTTTCAAAAAAGAATAATGGGACAGCACTTCATGACATGGGTTTATTTGGAGCATATTGCATCAGGGAAGTGAGTCGATGACAAAAGGACGACTACTTCTGTTATATCACCTTACAAACGAAAAAAAAATCAAGATAAATATTTTCATACTAAAATGAAGACTTTGCTGGTTACCAGAGGTGGAAGGAAAAGTGAGGGAAGGGGTAGGCAAGCGTCAAGTTGGGTGGTAAAGTGACCGGATTTTAAGTGGGACACCAGTGGCTGGGGGTGGAGGGTGTTCTTGATTAAAAAATCTGGTCTATATGGAGCAACAAAAATTTTCATATAATGCAAAAAAAGCATTGTAATATATTTATTTTAATTTAAAACACCATGGGACATTGTTAAATTGTTAAAAAGCGGGACATCTGGTCACCTTAGACTGAAGGGGAAGATATTATCCTAAAAGGAGGGAGAGTAGCAGGGAAAGAGGAGGATAGAGCAAGCTATTGGGAGTTTGGATATATTTCTAAATTATTAAATACAAAAAAAATGGATTCGGGGCTTGCATTTAATTCTAGATCCAATCTACAAAAATTTGTTTTTATGGCATGGCCGTCTTTAATGCTCACCCTCCTGAAGAGAACCCTGAAGATACCGGTCCTACAGCAAAGTGTGGTGAGGAAACTAGAAGGGGACTAACTATCAGAAGGAATAGCTCTGAAGATCTTAAAGAATTGTTTTCAAACAAGCAGCCATTCAATGAGGTGTCAGCTAAGCCCATGGGGAAGAAGCATATCAGGTTGTGTGATCCAAGGACTGTAACTAATAGAATTCAAATGTGAAGGACAGAATGGAATCAGACCTTTAAATGTGAACACCTGGATTGCAGATGGCTTTGGGTGAAAGCCCAAAATCCATCTTCAGGGTCCCCACGTGGATGACTCCTCTGGAGAATCCCTTCTGATGATGGCCTTGTTATCAGACAAAGAGGGCTGTAAAGTCGATTTTGGCAGACATAATTAGATTAAAATGAAATCAATCTCCCTTTTGAGCTGTTTTTAAGTTGTCAATTATTATTTTTTAAGTGAAGGAGAAATACATGTGACTTAAGCCTCTGGTGAGTCCCTTCTGATCACAGACCAGAATGTGGATGGCCTTGCAATTGGAAAGTGAATTATTGCAGATGCACCTCACGTTAAAATTAAACATCTTAGTTTGTAATCTTGCCTGCTTTTTTTTTGATTGAGTTTTTTTATCAGTTTTACTGTTATTGTTGTTCGTTTAAAAATACTTTTTTCTTAAAAAATATCTTTTCTGATTATGAAATCCAGGATAGCTAGATCTACAGACAGTAGCTGCACTCATGGCTCCTTGGAGGGATGGCAGGGGAGGTTTGGGGGGAGTGGGGAGCTAACATCGATGAGGACAGAACTCAGACCTGATGATAGTGATGAGTGTGTAACTCTGTTTGATGTGATACAACTATTGGCTTGTATGATCTGTGTGTTATATGCCAAAAAACTATTTTTAAACAATGAAGATCTGAAACAGAAACTCCACCTAATTCACACTAGCCCTGGCAGCGACATGAGACCACTAGCTGCCCCAAGGGAGAGATGCGGCTTTCCTATGAAGACTTAAAATCTCAGAAACCCCCAAACAGAGGCAGTTCCACGCTGTTCTGTCGGTGGATAGGAGTCAGAAACAACTCATTGGCAGTGAATTTGGTTTTTGGTTAATTCACAATGAAAAGAAAAAGAAAATACCCCTTTAAAAAATCATAACATTAAGCATCACTGACCTAAAGAAAGCAAAAGTAATGGAATGGAGTTGTTTCCTTTTGCTGAATTCCTTTATCCCAGCAGTATAACAAACTCAAGTTGGTATTTGTTTTCACTTGCTCCTTTGCCTTAAAAGCTGACTTGTTCTACTTGTATAATGACAGAAGTATATAATCAAGCAAGGAAATAAAACTCAGCATCAAACAGAAGAGAATATTTATTGGATGACAAATCTAAAGCATACAAAGTATTTTCCATAGTATGAGTCAGTATATATTGGATGCTATCATCCAGGCTTTGTGGCCAACAAATGTAAAGTGCCTGTCTCAGCGAGCTTCTTGTCCTGACAATAAACCATCACAATGCCCCTCTTATTTCTATGTTGGGAATGTCTTCCTCGCCTGGACATTATACTTCAAGACTTTAAACTTCAAGAAGTCGATTTGATCCACTTTTAGCCCAGTGTTAGACACGTAGCAGTAATGCACACATTTTGTCAATAATTTAACATCTTGTTTATGCAGAAAATGCATGGAGTTTTCCTTTCCCTCTGTAGATTAAAAAAAAGAATAAAGTATGTGGGATTTTGTCTTGCTTAAATTTGTGTTGTTTTTATTTGGGATAGTGCTCTATGTATTTAGCAAACTCGTTGCTAAAGAAGATTAAGGAGTGCCAGTTCTGCCTTAGTCATCGCATAATTTTTATGAAGAGAATACAGAAAGTGCTCAGTAAATTTTAGTTTGATATTTATCATTGTAAACCTGTCCTAGCCTAGAACTTAGCTCCACCAACCTGTCAGAATCTCTCTTACAGAATGAGCTCCAAGGAAAGACAATCTCTAGGACAGTGGTTCATAACCTTGCTCATACTGTGACCCTTTAACTCATGTGGTGGTGACCCCCGAGCTGTAAAATTATTTCCATTGCTACTTTATCACTGTCATTTTGCTACTGTTTTGAATCATCCGATTCAAATATCCGATATGCAGAATGTATTTTCATTGTTACATATTGAACATCATTGAAGCAGAGTGATCAATCACAAAAAACAATGTCGTTATATATGGTGAAATATTTATTTCTAATGACAAATCAATGAGCTTTTGTCTTGAAGCCTGGTGTCGCACGGCTAACAGTCTTCATGCCGGGTACTTGTATGTGGGTGTATCTGCATGAGGGAGGACCCGCCTGGAAATGGATAGAGAAATGGTATCTCACTTCCTAAGACCATCAGAAAGATGTGTTTTCTGATGGTCTTAGACAAGCCCTGTGAAAGGGTCATTTGACCCCCAAAGGGATTGTGACCCACAGGTTGAGAACCACTGCTGTAGGAGATGCTGTTTCTGGGACTAGCATATCTTCGAGGACCCTTGTGTCACAGTTGTTAAATGCTGAGCTGTGGGCAGCTGGGCCCTACCAGGTGATCCACGTGAGAGAGGTATGTCAGTCTACCTCCACAAAGAGGATCCTCAGGAAACTCTATGTTCTACACTGTCCCCAGAGAACTGTCCTCAGAATACCACAGAGGTGGTCCTATGCAGCAGGGTACTATACTCTAGGGCCATTATGAATCAGAATCAAGTTGATGACATTGAGTTTTGAGAGTTTTGAGTCACACATCGGATGGCAGGTGGGGGGGGGCTCCATCAGAGACCACTTAGAAATCATCTGCTTGCCACCCCACCCCCCACTATTTTGTTCTCTGGATTGGTGTCACTTCCTTTGCATAAATCAACTGGCTCATTTAGCTCAGAATGAGGGAGCATCCAAGATATTTGAAATGCAGTACAAATTGTGTTTTGTTGGACAACTTTTTCTCTTAATAAGTTCTCAGTAATCAGAAAAAGTCAGCCAGGGCTAACTTGAGGAAGCAAGTTTGCCCACCCTTGAGGTAAAAAGTTGGCACACATAGTTAAAACCATGATTTATACCTCATCCATTAGGAGCTGACTGTCTATAACTGTTAGAACAGCGACTTTTATACATAATCAACATTGACTTCACTGCAAGTCTCTGAAATTGGTCACCTAGTTTCTTTCTTGATTCAAACCAATCTATCAATATCAAATCCTTTATAAATTATCTCACTGTTTTACATAGTAGGAGTCAGTACTGTAGTGGTTGTTATCATCTAGAAGAAAGTTTTCTGGCCAACTAATCTAAAATGTCTATCTGTCTCAGCTAGCTTCTTGTCCTTACAATAAACCATCACAATGCCCACCTTTTGTTTATAAAAAGGATAACATGGCAAAGCAGAGGATAGCGTTGCACAGCATAGCATAAGTCTTTTTAGACTAATAACCAGGTTGATTCAATTGTCCTAATTTGACTTTCCAAGTCTTAATTCCTAATTCAAGATTTCTAACACTTTCTTCCAATGTAGCCCAATTTCCATCTCCTTGGCTGTAAATCTTTGATGCATTATAGAAGTAAGTGATCTGAACTGAGTAATTAACCTTAATTATGCTCTAATTACCTCCCTTCTCTAACTCTCAGTATCTGGACAGGAGAAGCCCAGTTTTGTTTTCCTGAATTAAATTAGTTTAGACTATTACTGTTTTTTGGGGTTTTGGGTGGTATTTTTGCTTTTCCTACCTAAAACTGAGTATCTATTTGTCAGTTCCCAAGCAAAAGCGACAGTAATTTTTATTGGAGTGGTGGCATGATGGGTGACAAATGGGACTGCTACCCACAAGGTAAGTAGTTTGTGACCCCCAACCACCCTGAAGGAGAAAGGTGAAGCTTTTTCCACCAGTAAGGAGTTATGTAAACTTGGAAACCCACAGGGGCAGTCTCTCTGTCCTATAAGGTGGCTCTGATTTGGAATCGACTTCATAGCAGAGAGGGTGGATCAGAGCATGGAACTGAGTGACAAATATATATTTCCCTTTAATTCTGATTTTATCATGAAAAATTGATTAATTTCATAAATGATGCTTCTATTCCATTTTTCTTTTATATCTGAATGAGGCAAATTATATTACTATGTTTTCTCATGTTAAATTGTCCTTATAATTCTAGGAAGTGCTTAAATTGCTAAAGTTTTTTTTCAGTTATTAGTACTTTTTTGGTTAAATTGCTTTTGTATTATTTGAAGCTGCTGATTTCTAAAAAAAACCTGAAAAGTGATCATTTCCTAATCTTTAGATTAAGACAGTGAAACTGCGGCTTTAAAAAAAGGAGGGGGAGAGTCCAGCACCACTGAGGTGTGAGCAGTCCCACTGCTATTTGCTGTTTCAAATGGGCCTTTCTTCCCAGCGATTAACAGGACATCTCTGGGCACAGGTGCCACGAATGCCTTCAGAGTTCAGGAACTTCTGAAAACAGTTCTGTAAATCTCACTACTCAGCCAGAGTGAAGTATCTGCTGGTTTAGCATCCCTATCAAACCATGCATGTACGTGCGGTGAGGGCACCTTGTCTCCGAATTTATGGAATCGCTCAATGAAAGGTCTCCATCACTTGAAGCAGCAGAAGACAGGAGAGCAGAACCCAGAGAGGAGACACCCTCCCCATGGGCTGCGGGGCAGGGCAGGCGTTGGGGGTGGGGGCTTGGGCACAGCCCTGCACGGAGAGGGGTGGGGACAGAAAGGAGCATTTCTAGATAGTGCACAAGGGTGGCCAATAGAGGAATAAGTAAATAAGTAAATAAGTAAATAAATAAATAAATAAATAAAACCATTTGCCCCACTTCCTGCGTCAGGAGAAGCAGAGAAGCTGCCCAGATTCTGCTCACCAAGGAGCCTGGCCAATCCATCTGCCTGCCCAGTGTCCTGGGGAGGGCAGGTGGACCAGGAGGTCCCCTCTTAGCGGAAGCTGCTGCTGCCTGTTGGCCATCCATCGGGAAAGGGGGCTTGGGCGAGGGCACAGTGCTGAGCGGCCAGAACCTCTTTGGGACACACCCCACAGGGACGGGGAGTTGGGGAGGTGACACGGGGAGGCTGTGCCCTCCGGCTCAGAAAGAGCTGATGAAGCCTGTGGGACCCTCCCGCTGGGGGCAGGGGCTAATGCGGTCATCCAGAGTCCAGCCTTTGGAGCACGGCACTGTGCCCTGTACAGCTCCCAGAACTCCGGGAACGGTTGGTGGGATCCAGTGGTCCGGAGATCACATGGAAGGGAATCGTCACGGAGGCCAGGGTCCCTGCCCAGAGTCCTCGAAATGTCAAATTGGCGTCGTCATCGGGGATTCAGGCGCACGTGTCCCACGGTCCACTCTCAGAGGCGGGTGCATGGCCCAAAGACCAGACTAAGGCCTCCAGAGAAGAGAAGTTCATCAAGGACATGAGGATGGGTGAAAGTGCCTCCTCTGAAGGGGGGGCACACAGCGAGTCTTAGGAAATCTCCCTGCAGCGGACAGACGGACGCTCTGGATGGTAAGACACCCAGATCAATTTGGCTTGTGCCTGCAAGGCAGTTCCTAAGCGACGGTGTCCCCTTAGTCGGGTGACAGGGAGCTGACCCTGAGGTGCGGGAGCCCCAGGTGCCGCACAAGCGCCTCCGCCATGCGAGCCTGCACCAGAATGGAGTCGTGGTGCGGTCTCGACTTGTCACTGAAGCTGCAGCCCAGGAAATCCAGGGCCACCACTCTCGGGGTCAGGCTTTCTCAGATCTTGTACTCGTCATCGCTGGAGGTTGAAAAGCCAGGCAGGAGGACCGCAATCTCCAGACTACCCACCACACCTGGGAGTCTTGGTAGAAGACGCGCAGCTCCTTGTCGGTGAAGAACTTGCCCGATGATGACGTCCAGGCCTGAGGAGCGGGGGAGAGCTGGGAAGCGCAGGTAGGCGGCCAGCAGAGGCAGAGCCAGCAGCTCCACCTGGACCCGCTCCTCCCTCCTCCTGATTGGGCTAAGACGGAAACCAGATGCCCTGGGGCTACCTGGGGCCAGAAGTGTATTTGCAATTTTATCATCTTTGTCAATGTGGTAGAACTATCCTATCCGTAGGACATTCAAGATAGTCTAGCTTCATTAACTGACTTGGAGGGGAAAACAAGTTTTTCTTGTTTTTTTTGTTTTGTTGGGGGGGTGGGCATCACTGCCCTCTGGTGGGAGTGGGAGGCCCAGCCTTGCTCCTGGAGAGCTGCTGCTGTATTTGAACCGCCAAGCCAGTGGGCCTCGGTCCCGCACTCAACCACTACACCACCGGGGCTCAGCCCCAAAAGTTTTTCTATTGTCTGTAAAATTTTTTGAACTAGAACTTATCTTTTTCAATATTTAGTTCATTGTCCTGTGAAATCATCTCATGTGTTTATGGAAGGGAGAATAGGAGCTAATGGTAAATTACATATTAGATTTGAGTGATACTCAAATATGAGTGGTGCATAAACTTAGATTTTCTATCTTTTGTTAAGGTCCTTTTCCTAAGACATTGTCCAGGCTGACTTCTTTAATCATAAACATGTTAATGATAAACATGTTAAAACAGAATTTAGACTTCCAGTTAACTTTGAAAAACACATCTCATTATTGTTTAACCCTCTAGCCATTTTTCTCTCACCTAACAGCTTGCTAAATCTTGGTTTCTAACTTTACCGCCTCATACATCGAGAGGACCCAACTGTCTTAGAACCATGAGAACTAGAATCTTTTCTTCTTCTTCTCCTCCTCCTCCTCCTCCTCCTCCTCCTCCTCCTCCTCCTCCTTCTTCTTATTTCTATGTAATAGGTCAGCTTAGTCTGACAATGTCTACTCTTCATGTGACATGTGAGTATTAAAAAGGTGCTCATCAGCTTTTTCTTTCAATGATTTGTAAATATTCAGACATTTACATAACTTATACTGGCATGCTTTTGAGGCTTTTACTTGGAATATCAAGTATGTTTTCTGGGAACAAATTTTAGAAAGACCGGAAGAAGAAATACACAGTAGAATGGAACACTAAGCAGGTGTGGTGATCATGTGCTTATGTTAATTTCATGATTGAGATATAGAGGTGGAGTCTATACTGTTAATCTGGAGATAGCCATTGACTAGTCAGTGAGGCCTCCGTGTGGGCATGGCTTTCTCCTGAGACTTCTGGGAAATCTCGCGATATTTCCCTCATGGAGATGAGACGCTCTCTCCCCAGTTGGTGGGAGTTAGTCTCAGAGGCAATGAATTATAGACAAGATGGCAGTGTTCGAGGAGCTGAAGGAACCAGAGGAGAAACCACATGGCCTTAACCTGATGGAATCAGACCTGTGAAGCTGGTGAAGTCACATGGAAATCCCTGCCAGCGCTGAGTTGCTGTTGATGGACCCTGAGTCCTGGAAGTGAGGAGCCATGAAGAGACCCCTGCCAGCACTGGGATTCTGCACCCACTGACCTGTTTCTTTGTGAGTCGGAAGGAGACGTTATAGACTGGTATTGAGCATATGGGCTAATATTGGACTTATGACTTTGAACTGGACTGGGTTGGGATGCTTTCTCAATGTTCCATTCCTTTTGTCTATAAACCTTATCCTTATATCCATATGCATGTCTATGCATTTGGTTCTCTAGTCTACCCGGACTAACACAGCAGGGCTCTTAAAGAAATATATAGTCCTTCAGGAAATATGATGTTGTCAACACCAATAGCCAGAGTTATAATTACAACTGTAGGCATCATTGGTAAGAAGTCCTTACAGATGCCGATGAGCATATGCCAACAATTCAGAGAAGACTGTCAGATGCCACCAAATGGCAGGTTCAATGATTATTATCGAATGGGACTGGAGAACTTAGTCTTTTAAAATTTGTTCTGTTCTTTTACTGCTTTCTGCTTTTTTTTTTCTATTGTGAGTTTTTAATAGTTTTCTTCTGTTATTCTTGTTAGTTTTGTTTGGTTTTCTGTATATGAAATCCAAGATAGGCAAATCAATAGACACTGTAACTAGATGAAGGCTTCTTTAGAGGTATAGGTCGGGGGAAATGGGGAGCGAATAACAATGAGTACAAGAATGAAGAAAAGGGAAAGTGATAATGATTGTATAATCCTTCTTGATGTGATTTGAACTATTGAATCTTATTATACGGGACTTACACATCAATAAATCTGTTAAACATTTTCTTGAATGGAGGAGAGACCCCTCTCGGGAGTTGATGTCTCATCCTGCTGTTTGAGGGGAAGAAGATATAACGGGCAACATTATTGTAATGGATTTGTTTGGGACTTCAAAACAGTTCATTCTTTTAGGAACCCCTGCTGAGAATTTGCAGTCCCTGCCTGAGAATCCAACTCATATATTTGAATATATATATGAATCATATATACATATATATATGAATCAAACTGATATATATTTCAGATATCTGAGGTGAAAATGCAAATTATCAGCAGGAGGTGAA
>PVJH01041562.1:0-14859 GCA_004026705.1 Nesogale talazaci | reverse complement strand
TTTGAATTTCAGTACTTCCTCTCAGTTACATTAGCCTTGCTCAAGTCCTACCAGGCTTCCCACAAGGGGGGGGGGTACTAATTTTTTAAAGCCCTTTGAAAGAGGAATATTGTGCCAATGTAGGCTAATTCCATATCGTAGTACCTGAATTATTCACTTTACAGAATCAATTCTTTCATAGCTGGATGCTATTTACACAAACAATGAGAGTTAATTGTCAGGGAAAATTTACATTAATTTTCACTGAGAATGTCAGCCACAGGTTTGTTGGAATAATATATATCTTAGTATAGCATATAGGATATCGATATTAGCAAGACCATGTTTGTGCACCTACCAGGTAGTTCAATAATCTTGGTACTGCAGTCTTCTACTTCCTCATACACCATGAATTTTCCATCTCAAGTCCTCAGGGTGCAAGTCCTTATGTAATAAACTGAAGTTCTCAGACATGTAGGAATCCAGGTCTTCTGTGTAGAGGTGGGACAACACTATCACAATAAGGAGGGAAAGATACTGTCAGACTGCTGGTCTAGTCTTCTTTTCACATAGTGCAGGCTTCATTCCCACCTAGTATGTTAGGTAGATTCCAGAGCAGTGGTTTTTAACCTTCCTAATGCCGTGACTCTTTTAGTTCCTCATCTTGTGGTGACCCCCACCCATAAAATTATTTTCGTTGCTACTTCATAACTCCTGTGAAAGGGTTGTTTGACCCCCAAAGGGGTCATGACCCACTGGTTGAGAACTGTTGTTCTAGAGCATTATGTGGAGTTTGTAAAGACAATTTCTGAGTTGCTCCCCAAAGTATCACTGGTATGACTGAAATTAGGGGTTTTAGGAGCTAGGCAGAATGAGCCAAATGTTGGATAAATGGCCCCTCTACTGAATAGCCTCACTTTTCTGGGAAAAAAAAATCCTTAAAAAAAAAACTCTATCAGTCCAGAGACTGCTAGCAAAATTCTTAAATGCCTTATACGTCTATTGAATTCTATTTGTACTGTGTCTGACTGTGGAAAAATTTTGCTTCTTTGAGTATTCTCTTTGTGGGTATGTTAAGTAGGGACAGACAAAAAATTTAGTTACACTGTGATTTAGTTTTCCTTTCTCTGCCATTGCCTTATTTTTAATTTTCTCATATTTCCTTGTTCCCTCGTAAGTCCCTCCTGTGCACAGCGGTCACCTTTGTTTAAAGCAGGCTTCTGTACTTAGATAGCTTCCACAATTCTTCATTGCACACCACCACCACCAGTAACATCAGTCACAATTAATAGTAGCAGAGCCCTTAATTACATGTAAACATTGTGCTTTATATATTCTCTCTTTATTTAATTCCCAGCATTTTGGTTTAACTTTAAAGATCTCCCCAAAGTGGATCGAGCTCTCATTTCCCCACGTGTATTTCCTCCTCTTCTGACCCAAGCCCTTTGCTCAGGAAATCCAGGTCTCACCTCTGGAACATCCTGCTGGGATGCCATTCCCATTACCCTCACGTCAGCTTGTTTTTCTCTCACTGAATAGTTCCGCTTTTCTCAGCCTCTCCAAGTCATCTCTCGAGGACCCATTTAGATCCTACTTCAGAGCATCAATCAACAATTATGCCTTTGTCAGGTGCCATTGAGATGTCTCTGTCACATAGTGTGTTAGTTTGGGTGAACTAGAGAAATGAATTCATAGAGACTCATATGTGAATAAGAAAGAGACTTATATACAATAGCAACTGGATTTTGAACAAACATCACAGCCCAGTCCATATTAAGTCCATAAGTTCACTATTAGCCCATATGTCTGATATCAACCTATAGTCCTCTTCAAATTCACAAAGTACATGCAATGACATTGAATGCAGGATGATCACAGGTCAGTTGGTAGAAAGTCTTTGGACCCAGGGGCGTGGTAAGCATCTCAATACTGTCTGGGGTTTCTACGTGGCTTCTCCAGGTACGTGGTTCAGGCTGCATCAGGCTAGATCCATGTGGCTTCTCTTCTCAGGGAATGTAGTTCCTTGTCTTTTGTCAGCTACAACATATCCCAGGGATTTCAAGGGGGGGGGGTGTGGGTGGAGGGGAGAGAGAGAGAGAGAGAGACTTCCAAGGAGGAAAAACAGAAGTTCCCAGAATCCTTAGGAGAAGGCCATGCCCAGAGGTTTCATTTGTTATATCCTGATTGACTCCATCTACAGTCTAGACTACATTTAAAATTTTTCTTCTTCAGGAAATATTTATTGAGTATCATTTGATTACCATTTACAGCATTAAATGTATATACTTATTATAAATATAACTTGTTTTCAAAGCATCTATCACATCTGCCTGCTGAACCACACGTCCGTTTTTCAGAATTCAGCCATCAGTCATGATTCTGCACTAGGGCCACCAGTCCATGGTTTCCCATAGTTGTGTATTCTCTCAGTCACTGGAGCAAATCCTCCTTATATATGACTATTGTTTCTACATCAAACCCTTTGGGGGCTCAGGTAGTCCAATCGGCGATGCTTCCTTTTGCTCAACTTCATCTGGGAGCTTGCCCTTGTTCCGACCAAAGAGAAAAAAGGACCCCAACACAGTCCAGGCGCCCACTGCATAGACCAGGGACATCTGCTGGTACCAGGCCGAGGCGAGTTTGCGCCGCATAGCTACCCCCCCTACTTTCTTAATCTTAAATTGACAAACAATGTGTAACTTCCACACATAGCGACCCTATGCACAACAGGGCAAAACACTGTATGGTCCTGTGCTAGCCTCATAATTTTTCCTATGTCCTGGTCAGTAATTATATTTCCCCTCAATCTATTTCTCACTGTTATATTATGCAGTTAGCACTCAATTACTTCCCGATCTATTTTCTGACAAACTATGGGAATCTATTGTGTACCTATGTGCGAGATGTTTTTTGTTCCTTCCATTTTCTCTTGAATCATCATCTCCTAGACTTTGCCTCTATGTTTCAGGCAGGATAGGCTAGCCAGATCATACTCAAATCTTAATTAACAAAGGCTTATAGTTATCTGCATTTCACATTATAAGTGGGTTGACTGGAGGGTCTGTTCAATGTCTTTGTCAGTCAGGCTGGTGAAGAAATGACACCAGAATCTTACCTAAAGCCGAGATGGCATTAGCTTTTGAATGCAGAACCATTTCTTTCCTTCTCATTGTTCTTTGGTTGAAACAAGTTATATGGTCCTGTCTAATTTCAAAAGGGGAACAGTTTTACCATGTATCTTTACATTGTGGTGTCAGACTTGGCCTAACTCTACAGGAGATCAGGAAAATTGTTCTCAGCTCAAAACTGATTTCTAGGAGGTGGAGGTGCGACACACCTCTATCTTTTTTTTCCTTTAACAATGCAAAATTCAGTCATTCATGTGGACTTCTCTAAGTGGAATACACAGAAATCAAATTGACTACATCTGTGGGAAGAGATGATGAAGCGACTCAATGTCAACAGCTAAAACCACGCCTGAGGTAGACTGTGTAGAAGACCAAAAAGACCAAAATGCAACCCTGGGTATATCCCACCTGAATTTTGAGAACATCCCCCAAACAGAGCTCACACCTTGAACACTAAAGACTGATTTTCACATAGAACACTAATGACTAATGAACTGAAAGGAGAATGTCAAATATGAAGAAAGCAGGGGAAAAAGACAGGAAAGAAAAAAAATCAAAGTGATGTCAGAAGAGACTCAATCTAGAATAGCTAAAGCGTGAAAGAAAGGATGAAGTCAAAAAGTTGAACAGAAAATTTCAAAGAACTCAAAAAGACAAAGTCAAATATTATAATGAAATGTGCAAGACCTAGCTAGAGAAAACCAAAAAGGAAGAACATATTCAGCATATTTTAACTGAAAGAACTAAAGAAAAAAATTCAAGCCTCAAGTTGCAATACTGAAAGATTCTATGGACAACCATTGAATGGTGTAGGAAGCATCAAAAGAAGATGGAAAAGGCTCTCTGCTCCTCGTCCTGCGATAGGCACCCGCCTCTTCCTGTTCCCATGCAGTCCCACATCCAAAGACACGATGGTGAAGGTCGGAGTGAATGGGTTTGGTTGAATTGAGTGCCTGGTTATCAGGGCTTCTTTCCACTCTGACAAAGTGGACAATGTTGCCATCAATGACCTCTTCATTGATCTGAACTACGTGGTTTAGTGTGATTCCACCCATGGCAAGTTCAATGGCACCGTCAAGACTGAGAACGGGAAGCTTGTCATCCATGGGAAGCCCATTTCCATCTTCCAGGAGCAAGATTCCATCAACCTCAAGAGGGTGAGGCTGGTGCTGAGTATGTTGGAGAGTCCACTGGTGTCTTCACCACCCTAAAGAAGGATGGGGCTCACTTGAAGGGTAGTGCCAAAAGGGTGATCGTCTCTGTGCCTTCTGCCAATGCCTCCATGTTTGTGATGGGTGTGAACCATGAGAAGTATGACAACTCCCTCAAGATTGTTAACAATGCTTCCTTCACCATCCCCTGGCCAAAGTCATTCATGACTATTTTGATATCATGGAAGGACTCATGACCACAGTCCATGCCATCACTGCCACCAAGAAGACTGTGGACTGCCCCTCTGAGAAACTCTGGTATGATGGCCGTGGGGCTGTCCAGGACCTCATCCCCACATCTACTGGCACTTCCAAGGCTGTGGGCAAGGTTATCCCAGAGCTGAATGGGAAACTCACTGACATGGCTTTCTATGTCCCCAACCCCAATACATCAGTCATGGATCTCACCTGCTGTCTGGAAAAGCTGCCAAGAATGATGACAACAGGAAGGTAGTGAAGCAGGTGGCCTATGGTCCCCTCAAGAGCATTCTGGGCTACACTGAGGACCAGGTCGTCTCCTGTAACCTCAACAGTGACTCCCACTCTTCCACCTTTGATGCTAAGGCGGCTTTGCCCTCAACGATGACTTTGTCAAGCTCATTTCTTGGTATGACTGTGAATTTGGCTACAGTAACAGAGTGGTGGCCAAATATGGCGTCCAAGGAGTAAAAGCTCCCCTGGCCCACCAACCCCAGCAACAGCTGTAGAGGAAGAGAGGTCCTCGGTTGCTGGGGAGTTTTTGTCCCCACCTTAATTCCCCAACACACTGAGAATATTCAATCCAGACCCCCTGAAGGAAGGGGAGGGGCTTAGAGAACCCAACCTTGTCATGTATCATCAATAAAGTACACTGTACCCTCGCCCCCCTCAAAAAAAAAAGATGGAAAGAACACAGAGACTTAATATACTCACTATACCAAAAAGAACTACTCAACATTCAAACATTTCAAGAGGTAGTATATCATGAAGAACCAATTGGACACCAATTGATATGTTTCAACAAACTGATGGATCACTGGAATCACACACTTATTTATGCCCCCAAATTTGAGAGATAGCTACCTGGAAGAGATTCATATTTGTACCTATTCCAAATAAAGGTGACTCTGCAGAATGTATAAATTTAGAACAATATTATCAATATCACATGTATGTAAAATTTTGATGAAGATCACCCAACACCAGTTGCAGCAATACATTGACAGGGAATTGTCAGAAGTTCAAGCCAGATTCAGGACAATGAACAATGGATATTATTGTTGATACCACTGTTGTCAGAGACATGGAAGAGATGTTGATTTTACTACTCTTGTACATTCCTGGACTCCCCCCCCCCAAGTATATGAATACAAAGGAGGAAGTTAAAATTTTAGAAATCCGTATCAGATAGATCTTAACCAAATGCAGAGACTATCTGGAAGATGCTTACTTGTGTTTTATTGACTATGCTAAGGCTTTTGACTGTGTAGATTATAGCAAACTATACATAGCCTTGAGATGAATAAGAATTCCAGAGCAAATCACTGTACCTATTCAGAACCTGTACATGAATTAAGAGAGCTGGGCAGACAATACTCTAGGGTTAAAAATCAAGAAAAATGCGCATTGAGGTTGTATCCTCTCACCATACTCATTCAATCTGTATGTTGAGCAAATCATCAGAGAAGCTAGATTATATGAAGAGGAGTCCAGCATCAGGATTGGAAGAAGGCTTACCAACACTCCACAATGTGCAGATAACACAGCCTTGCTTACTGACAGTAAGGAGGACTTGAAGCACTTGCTGATGAAGATCAAGTATGGCAGCCTTCAGTATGGATTAGAACTCGATTAAAAGAAAACAAAATCATCACAACTATACTAATGAGCAACATCATGATAAATAGAGGAAATATTATTGCCAAGGATTTCACATTGATCAGAACCACAATCAGTGTTCATGGGAGCAGTAGTCAAGCGATCAAAGGTCATACTGCATTGGGTAAATGTGCGCCCCAAGGTCTCTTAACATGTTGAAAAGCAAGGGTGGTACTTTGAGGAGTACAGTGTGCCTGACCCAAGCCATGGTGTTCGCCATTGCCTCATATCCATGTTAAAGTTGGAGACTGAATAAGGAAGACAGAATTAAAAATCAATGCACTTGAATAATGGAGCTGGCAAAGAATATCAAAGATACCATGGACTACCAAAAGAACAAATAAGTTTGTTTTGGAAGAATTACAGCACAAATGTTCCTTAGAGGCAAGACTTTGTCTCACAACTTTATACACATTATCTGAAGAGACCAGTCTCTGGAAAAGGGCACCAACCTTCATACAGAGGGGCAGCAAAAGAGAGGAGGACCTTACTCAAGATGGATTGACACCGTGGATAACAATGGGCTCAGGCATAGCAACAATTGTGAGGATGGCAGACACTAGGTCTTATTTAGGATAAAAGAATTGCTGCTGGGCTGAGCCCCAGTGACGTAGTGTTTGTGCGCAGGATTGTGGCCCACAGGGTTGGCGGTTCAAATTCAGCAGAAGGCTGGGCTTCCTACTCCCACCAGGGCAGTGATGCCACACACACACATACACATATACACACAAAGCGTTGCTGCTCTGGACAATTGGAGGGGTCAGATCTCTACAAATGTATTGTCTCCAAACTTCAATTTCTCAAAAGGTGTGATGTGTGTATATGATCTGTCTGTATAAAGAGATTCATCTTAAGGCCCCACACAGCTGTGAGGGTTGACAAATATGAAACCAGTAGAGCAGGCTAGAAACTCAAGCAAGAGTTGATGGTGCAGACTGGAATCTCCAATTTGTAGGGCAGACTATCAGATGAAGGAGGATTTGTTACAAACTTGAGATGGACATCTTCTTCTAGGTAAAACTTCAGCTTTGCTCCCAAAATCTTTAACTGCTTAGACGAGACTCACCCCCATCATTGAGGGTAATTACTCTTCCATAAGTCAACTGCCTCTAAATGTTCATTAAAATACAAAATATCTTCCTAACAAATCTCAACTAGCATTTGACCAAATAACCTGGCACCGTAGCCTAGTTGACACACACATATAATTTCAAGGCACAGACCGTGAGCTCACCAGTCCCTTTGATGGACTGTAGCTATTTCATTTGCATGTTGGGTGCCTTCTAGTGGGTTCTGCCTCATAGCGACCCTATGCACAACAGAATGAAACAATACTAGATCCTCTCCATCCTCACCATTGCTCCCATACTTGAGCTCATTGATGCAGCTTCTGTGTCAGTCCATCTCATCGAAGCTCTTTTTCTTTTTCACTGACCCTGTACTTTACTAAGGAGCCTGGTGGTTATATGTTGGGCTGCTAATGACAAGGTTAGCAGTTCAAAACCATCCCCCTACTCTTTGGGAGAAAGATGTGACTTTCCACTCCTGTAAAGAGAGCAGTTCTACCCTCTATTATATTATCGCTGTGACAATGATTTGGAATCTGGTTTTAGACTTTCCCAAGCCTGATGTCCTTCCCCAGGGACAGGTCTCTCCTGACAACATGTCTAACATATGTAAGACAAAGTCTTGCCATCTTTGCCTTTAAGGATTACTCTGGTCATAATTCTTCCAAGACAGATCATTGGTTTGTCTTAGCTGTCCGAGGTATTTTCAATATTCTTCTATAGCACTAAAAGTCAAACGCATTGATTATTCATTGGTCCTTTTTGATTCAATATCCAACTTTCATATGCATATGAAACAACTAAAAAAATTGAACTGTGACTTGGGCTGGGCACACCTTAGTACTCAAAGGAATATGCTTGCTGTTCAATACTCTAAAGAAGTCTTCTGGGGCTGAGCCCCGGTGGCGTAGTGGTTGTGCGCGGGACTGTGGCCCACTGGGACGGAGGTTCAATTCCAGCAGTGGGGCTGGGTCTCCTACTCCCACCACTGGAGAGCAGTGATGCCCACAAAAAAAAAAAAAAAAGAAGTCTTCTGAAGCAAATTTATTTAACCCCATGTGTCTTTAGATCTCTTGGTTGCTGCTTTTATGAGCATTGGTTGTGGATCCAAGCAAGACAAAATCCTTGATTATTTCAACCTTTTCTCCCTTATGATGATCTATGACCTATTGGTCCATTTGTGAGAATATGGGTCTCTTTTATATGGAGAAACAATCCATAGTGAAGGCTTAATCTTTGATTTCATCAGCAAGTGCTTCAAGTCCTTCTCACTTTCAGGGAGCAAGGTCATGTCACGTGCATATTGAAGGTTGTTAGTAAGCTTCCCTCCAATCCTGACGCTGTACTTTTCTGATGATGATCTGCTTCTGGTGATAATCCAGCTTCTTTTTTTTTTAAGTTTTTTTTTTCAGGCATCACCGGCCTCTGGTGGTGGGAGTAGGAGGCCCAGCCTTTGCTCCTGTGAGCTGGAATTGAACCTCCATCCCAGTGGGCCGCAGTCCCGCGCACAACCACTACGCCACCGGGGCTCAGCCACGATAATCCAGCTTCTTTGATGATTTGCTCAGCATACATATCGAATATGTATGGTGAGAAGATAAAACCCTGATACACACTTTTCCTGATTTTTAATAGCACAGAATTAATTCCCTTCTTCTGTTTCCTTAACTGCCTTTTGATACATGTACAAGTTCTGAATAAGCACAATGAAATGTTCTGGAATTCCCATCCTCTTAAGGTGATCTTTAGTTAATTATGATCCACACAGTCAAATGCCTGGACATAGTCAATTAAAAAACAAGTAAATATCTTTCAAATATTCTCTACTTTTACCCAAGCTCAATCTGACATCAGGAATGATATCCCTTGAGCCTTGTTCTCTTCTGAATCTGGTCAGAACCTCTGGCAGTTCCGTGTTAGTGTACTGCTACAACTGTTGTTGGATGATCTTCAGCAAACTTGTACTTGCATGTGGTATCAGCAATATTGTTCTATAATATGGACACTCTATTGGGCTGTTTTTATTGGGAATGGGTACAAATATGGATCTCCTCCAGTTGGTTGGTCAAGTAGCTGTCTTCCAGATTGCCTGGCACTAACAAGCGAGTGCTTCCAGTGCTTCCTCAGCCTGCTGAAAATTTCTATTGGAATTCTTTCAATTCCTGGAGCCTTGTTCTTGGTCAGTACATTCAGTGCTGCTTGAATTTTTTTCCTTCAGCATCATTGGTTCTTGCTCATTTGCTACCTCCTAAATGGTGGAATATTGACCAGTTCCTTTTTGGGGAAGTGGGGGGGGGGCATCACTGCCTCTGGTGCTCATGAGTGCTACCCAGTGCTGCTCCTGAGAGCCGCCGCTGGATTTGAACCACCATGCCCGTGGGTCACAGTCCCGCACTCAACCAACTTACGCCACGGGGGCTCAGCCCGACCAGTTCTTTTTGTACAGTGACTATATCCTTTCCATTTTCTTTTGATGCTTTCTGAATTAAAATTGAATACAATAGTTTGCCCACAGAATCTTCCAATATTACAATTTGAGGTTTGAATTTCTTTCTTCAGTTCTTCCATTTTAAGGTATGCTGAGCATTTTCTTTTTTGGTTTTCTAACTCTAGATCTTTGCATATTTCATGGTAATATTTGGCTTTGTCTTCTGGATATGCCCTTGGAGGGTTTTTTCCAGCTCTGTGACTTCATTCTTTCTTCCATTTGCTTTAGACACTCAATGATTAAGAACAACATGTAGAGTTTCTTCTGATGTCCACTTTGATCTTTTCTTTCTTGTCTTTTTTTTTTTTTTTTTTTGCTTCACTGCCCTCTGTGGACGTGAGAGCTATCCAGTCTTGCTCCCAGAGAGCTGCTGCCGGATTTGAACCGCCAAGTCAATGGGCCGCAGTCCCGCACTCAACCACTGCGCCACCGGGGCTCAGCTCTCTTGCTTGTCTTTTCAATGACTTTTTGCTTTCTTCAGGAATGATGTTCATGATGTCCTCCCACGCTCATCAGTAGGGTTCCGTGTGTCAAGTCTGTTCTTGACATGTTCTCAAAATTCAGGTGGGATAGACTCAAGGTCACATTTAGGCTCTCCTGTTCTTGTTTTAATTTTCTTTTTCTTTCTTTTTTTTTTTTTTGGCATCACTGCTCTCCAGTGGTGGGAGTAGGAGGCCCAGCCCCACTGCTGGAATTGAACCTCCGTCCCAGTGGGCTGCAGTCCCGCGCACAACCAATACGCCACCGGGGCCCAGCCCAAATTTTCTTCAGCTTTATCTGCTCCTACCAGCACTCTGACAAAGAGAGAGAGAGAGAGAGAGAGAGAGAGAGAGAGAGAGAGAGAAGGCTTTCTCCTTTTGTAAAGAGTTACAGTCAGCCCAGGTGGGATTTTGGAACCTTGACCAAAAGGTTAAATTGTTGTTCAGTACAAGTGATTCCAAATCATGCACATCTAAAAGGAAGTTCAGACCCTTTGCCAGCAATTTTGATGACAAACACAACTACATTCTTTGTATGGACTCGATCAATATTTTTCTTTATGGGGGGGCATCACTGCCCTCTGGTGGTGGGAGTAGGAGGTCCAGCCTTTGTTCCTGTGGAGCCCGCTGTTGGAATTGAACCTCTATCCCAGTGGGCCGCAGTCCCACAAACAACCACAACGCCATCGATCAATATTTTTCAGACCTCTTTTTATCATCTCTCATTACCATATCCCAAAATACCTTTCATATCACTGACAGAAGAAAATGTTCCAAAATTGATTATGGAGATGATTTGCACAACTTTATCTTCAGAATGTGGTTATACTATTGAATTGTGTATGTGAGTTATATGCCAACAAAACAGCTAAAAATAAATAAAGAGTATGAAATGAAAGTTTATGAGTATATACTTATACATACTATATATAAACTCATGCAAAAAAGTAAAAAACATTGATACAAAATTGTAGAAAACCTTTAATAAACAAAGATATTAAAATGTGAAGCCATTGTTTCTCTATATATCTTCCATCCAGGTCTATCTACTTTGGAAAATGGTGTTTCCAATGAAATTAGTCCCCTTCCTGAAGCAATCTATCAGGAAGGCTATATAATAAGGCTATTTCCAGTCTGGGTCAATGGTCAGAGGGGAGTCCCTGGAGGCTGATTCCACGTTGGGTCCTTGTGATGGACTTTGGGCATCCACTGTCATCAATAGCTTTGTGAGAACTGACTGCTCAGATTCCATTATCTTTTCATTCAATTTTGCCATGAACTTTTGGAAGCTCCCTCATACATAATATATATCCTACAAGTTGCGGTTCTCTGGAGAATCGTAATGGATACAACACCTTTCCATTCTTGTTTCCTCCCTTGTAAAATGAAAATGTTATCTCTTGCACAAGTCTGTGCTCAGATGAAATGAAGTAGCACATGGAAGGTACTCAGCCTATTGCCTGACCCGTGGCCATCCAGCAGCCTTTGAGTCGTGGTGTCCTCATGGCAGGTATCTTTGTGTAGCCTCTCTCCGGGATTGCTCATTGAGCCTGCTTATTTTAATGTGGATCAAATAAATGCCCAGCTATGAAGAGAATTATGTTTTTCAGACACAGCTTCTTTTAAGACCAGAATATTGGCCTTTTAGTCTTCTCCTTTGGAAATTCACAAGAGCACCTACTATGGAACATTTCATCAGATCCTTCAAAGGGAAAAATAATTCATGATAGGAGCACAAAGACCCATCATATAAGTTTCATAGACTTTATGGGCTAAAAGTGTGTTCAACAGATGAAGATCCTGATTTTCATCTGTGATGAAGCACATGCATGTTGCATCTACCCAGTGGATTAGTGGCGATGCTTCTGTAACTAGGGCTTTGTAATGATGCCACCTCCGTGATTTCTATCATGGCACTAATTAGGAATGATTGCCACCTTTGAAGGTCTTTGCTCAGAGATGAGTACGGCAGCAGATTCCTGTGGACTGTTAGAGCAGGACTTTGCGCGTTAGAAGTGGGCGGGGGTTATTCTCAAACTCAGATCTTTTCTCAGTCTCGTTGCATTCGGCACCTTTCTCTACTTCTTCAATCACCAACCATTGTTCTTGGACTTGTATTTCAACTTATTATCGTGTTTCAGGCAGCTGGTTTTTATTTTAGTTCGAATTAGTCACACTGTTCCCTGGCATTGGGATTTGTAAGAATTTTGGATGGAGAGACTGTGCTTGGAAGCTGAGGCCTGTATAATTTTGTTAGACTTTTTGGCTTGCTGAATTCACTGCTGTGGCCCTGGACAGATGCAGGGCGGGCAGCATTAATTGCAAGGCCTGGCTTTACTCCTGTACCAGGCAGAACCCTTTATTGGGTAACTTTTACTCCATCAATTCTAGTTGTGCTTTCAATGTGAAGAGTATTGTGTACACTGCCTAGATAGAAGGTGGGTAGGCATGAGTGTAAGAAAATCTGTGCTCTAAAATGATTTTATCACACTTCCCCCAAATGCCTCTTCTAAATGTGCACCGATAATATATGAATTTTGGTTCATGAGCATATGCAGGATGGTTCGGATGAATTTGTTTGGGTGTTATTATTTGGGGATACCTATTTTTAAATTTTGTACTTGCGTCATAATTCATCCTGCCAAGAAGCCGATGAGGAATCAATTGCCCAATCATAAAATGTCCATGGCACTTTTGTCGACGATCTCAAAAGATTTGCCTTCTTGAATTTGATCAGATCGTAATAGAATGTTTTGCAATTGAAGTTGCAGAACAAGTTGATGGAAAGCCTTATTATTGAAGTCAGGGTTGATTTGTTTTCCCACCTAAAAATTCTACCGAATCCTGTCTACCCTTCCCCTCCCTCCCCCCACCCTCCTCCAAATTCTGCCTACCCAAAGTAGGCAGGCCAGCAAAGCAAATCGACCAACCCAAAGAGAGACAGTGCTATGAAGTCAGTCCCATTCCTAACTTCCCATGTAGGCTCGGCCTCCCCTTTCTCCCATGGACGGCCTGAGGAGTTTGAAGCGGAGACTATCAGCTCAGCGCCTAAGCCACAGCACGGCCAGGACTCCAGACCCGTGCAGAAGGCTGGAATACTCTGGGAAAATGAAGATGGAAGACGTAAACTCTTCTTTCTTTCAAAAAGTTTTTGTTAATAGAATGCCTGGGGAGTCAACAGAGGCCAGTCCTCCCAGGAGAATATGTTAGATGCTGCGTCGATCGCGATTACTGCAGATTCTCCAAGTTCCTTCCTGCCTGCCAGGCAGGGGAAGTCAGACAAGAGGTTTCTCTATTCGTAGCCCCTCCCCTAAAGCTGGGGAAGATTCCAGGATCCCGCACGCAGAGGGTGTAGGCTCCTAGTAGGAAGAAAAACGAAGCCAAAGGCTTTGCACGCGAGGTGGTGCTGCTGCTCTGTATCTGGAGCCCGCCTGCCTGTGAGCCTGGCATTTGGGCTGGTGTGAAAAAAAAACCAAACTTAATTCTTAGACTCTCCCGCGCTTTTGATTCCGGGAGCCCTGTTTTCTCCCATCTTATGGGGGATTCTTTTGTCTTTTAAAGCGATCAAGGCTTTTTTTTCTTCTGAAAGCGGGGATCCTTAGGAAATATGCTCTTTATTTCCTCAATGACCTGGGATTGGTTTGGTTTTGTGATTTGGGTGGGCCCCACAGTTTTGGAAGGGCCTTAAGTGTTGAAGACTTCTTTTGAGGGGCCAGGGAGTTTGGGGGGGAGGGTGAAATGGAGGCAGGAGGGGGAGACCCCAATGCACAGAATTGCATTAGAGTATTTTTACAACTGTTGCAGTTTTTCTGGTAAGAAAAGTTATTAGGTGTTTATGGACGTTTCAAAAGACTAGGGGAAAAAAAGCAGATTCCACGTTAAACTATCCACCTGGGAACTCTTAACACTCACAACAGAACCAGAGTTGGGAATGCGAAGGGGTGTGATGGGCGCAAAGCAGCAACGGTTTCTGACAGGGGGGCATTCTCTGGATGCTGTCCAAGAGAAAACGTGTGCCAAAGGCCTTCCCCGGAGAGGTGAGAGGCGACTCTGCTTGGTCAGGTCAATAAGGAGTACCCTGTTTTCTTCCTTCCAAAGTGACTGCTGGGCCACGCCCAACTTCTTCCTAAAAAGGAAGCCTGGAGCAGGAAGGAGTGCCTTCTCTCTCTCTCTCTCTCTCTCTCTCTCTCTCTGGAAGTGTGGCATGAAGTAGGCTACTGGGAGGGGAGGTTACAAAGCAAAATCCACAAAACCCGCCCAAACAGATTCCCAGTCCCCCAGGGGTACAACAAAGAAATGCATTAGTGTACTAATTTGGGGGTCCTGCTTTTGGATGACATGATTTTCCCTCAGTTCAGTTAGAGTTGCTTTGCTGCGAAGGGCAAAGGAGGGAGTGCCCTCCTCTCCTCTAATGTGGATCCCACAGGCCGCTCTGAAGGGAGAATTGGGCCGGGGCCCTTGTGTATTACTCGGGTTGGGGAATTGTCGAAGGGAGAAAACCTGTCAAAGAAGGTCAAAGGAGGATGAAAAGTGATGTTTTTCTCAAAATGATGTTTTCTCAAAATTGAATGAGGGATAAGGATAGTGGGATCACACGAATGTTCTTGCCCTTCCAATTATTTCTGTGCGAAAGGGCAGAGCCACAGTGTG
>PVJH01041561.1:0-14896 GCA_004026705.1 Nesogale talazaci | reverse complement strand
GTAGGTCGGGGGGATGGGGGAAAAGGGGGACTGACAGAAGGGGTGTCAGCTCACCGGGCATTGTGGTCAGGGCAGTGGTTATACCGCATGACAGGGCCTATGCCTCCCTGTCCAGGCGAGGCAATGGACTGTCTCCCCTTGTCCACCCTCCCAAAGGGTTCCAAGGAGGCAGCCCACTCGGGTCGAAATATGGGCCTCTCGGGTGTTGCCCAGGACCTCAGGGTGTCCCATAAGGAAGCAAGTCAACCCCACAAACAGAAGAGGGGGTGCCATCTTCCCCTAAGGGTTAATAAGGTTGCCCTGAGCTTCTTGGCTGGCAGGGTGACAAGGGAAGGGGCAAGGTTTTTTACTGGGAAGTAGTAGGGCATGAAGCACATGCCCACAGGAGACCAGTCTGTGCTGACCACACCTCTGGAGGACAATGTTTCCCCTGGGGCAGGCACACACCACTCTGCAGACGGGAGCTCACGAGATTTCCAGTGTGTGTGTGTGTGTGTGTGTGTGTGTGTGTGACGTTAGAGCAGTAGTGCACGTAGAGCCCCCGTGCGGGTCTCAGGGCTACCCTTGCAGGGGGTCACCCTGAGGATAGGCTCTGACCTCTGCAGTGTCTTCCATGGGCCCCACCTTCTCACCCTGGGTTCATCCGCCCTGCAGGGCTCCTGCCCCCTCCACCCCTCCTCCTGCCCCGGCATCAGCCTGGGTGGGCACGCAGCCTTGGCAGCTCATGAAAAGTGCCTATTCCTTTCCAACGGGTGGACACCGGCTTCCCCAGGGTCCTTCTCCTGGCAGCCCCGCTCAGGTGCAAGGAAACCCCACTGAAGGGCAGCTGGGGAGCACCTGCCTGCAATGCGTCAGGCCACCCCCAGGTGGCAGCACCACACCGCGAGCAGCAGCCAGAGGGCCCCCCCCTCCCCCCCGGAGGCAGAGGGAGGGCCACCGGGAGGGCAGGACCCTGGGAACATGGCTGGCCCCTCTCTGTGCCCCCCTGAAGGATGGAGCACAAAGGCCCCCGGGAAGGTGGGGTGGAGACCCCAGGAGGGGTGGGGGTGGGGTCCGGAATGGGGGGACATGGGGGGAGGGCTCACCCTGGCACGTGCGCTCGTCGGTCAGCAGCTTGTAGCCCTTGCGGCAGCTGCACTCAAAGCTGCCCACCGTGTTGCGGCAGAAGTGGTCACAGCCCCCGTTGTTCACCAGGCACTCGGTGATGTCTGTGGGGGGTGGGGGAGAGGGGAAGGGAGGGAGAGGGCACAGGGAGCCTGAGGTGAGGCAGTGCCACCACCCAGCCCTCTCGGCGGGGGGTGCGGCTCACACGCAGAGGGGCAAGGCATGACACGGTACCCCCTGTAGTTCGTGCTCCGTGCTGGGCCTGGGGGGCCGGGTGGGGGAGGGCTGGGATGGGAGCTGGGGGGGAACTGGGCTTACCCCTGACCTGGCAGTTTTCCCCTGCCCCACCCCCTGCTCCCGCCCCAGCCGTGCCTGGGTAAATGCCACCTGGGAGGGTCCCTGACGCTGACATGTCACCAGGATTAAGGTGCTCAGCCATGCTGTCAAAGCTGCTGGTCAGAACCCCCTGCTGTGTCTCCCCGAGACCTGGTGGCTGGGACAACCTGAGGAACAGCCCTGCCACTGTGAGGTGGCCTCACTCTCAGTCAAGGGCTGGGGCAGCCGCAGAGAAGCAGGCCCTCCAGGAAAGCTGGACACTGTGGTGGCAGCAGGGGGCTCAGGAGGACGGGCGGACAGGTGGGACCATGCAGGGCTGTGCTCTGCTGTTCCGGAGTTAGCTCCGGGCAGCAACCGGCTCAAGGCCACCGCAGGGGCCTGGTCACGAGTTGGAAATCACCGCGGCTCTGAGCCGGAGGGCAGCTCTACCCCGTGCTGTCGCTGTCAGTGGCGTGGACCGGGCGGCCGTGGGCATGAATGAGAACGTGAGGTCCCAGGGGCTGGACTTGACTCACTGGCCTCCTCAGGTTTGGCCCGAGCTGCTCGGTCTGCTGCCTCTAGTGCCGCAGTGCTGCGCCGGAAGGCCCCCCTCTCCACAAGGTCTGAACCCAGGGACCCCTCAGGCCTAACGTTCGGGCCGAGCTGCAGACACGCCCAATAAAGAGGGGGCCTTCAGGAAGGGGCGCTCCTGCCTATTCTAACTCTGAGAGGCACGGCAGTGACACTGTAGGGCCCCTTGACAGCGAGCCTAGGGAGGGGAGCAGGTGGGTTCAAAGCCCGACCATGTGATCTGCAGCCCCCATACTTAGGCCACTGTGCTACCCCTGAGCAGGGCTCCTTTCAGCCTGGTCGGAAAGGCAGCGGTGGGATCCTTGGGTGCCCGCAACAGGGATACCGGAAGGACTTCTTCTGTTGGCTAAGGACCGCAGGGTGGCAGAAGTGCCATCAGAGCCTGGCCCAGCTGAGTAACCAGAGCCCTGTGTTCTTCAATTTACAGTCAGGGGGCCCTTCCGTGCACCTCTCATGGCTGCTTCAGCAGTCCAAAAATGATCCCACAACGCCAGCAAACCCCAAGCAGTAGCCAGGTCGCGGTCTGGAGTCTTTGGGGGTGGGGGTGGGGGCGCTGAGAGAGAGCCAGCTGAGACCCCTGAGGCCGGGTGCATCTTGGGGAGTACATCTGGCCCCAGGTGCACCCTGCACCCCCACCCATTGGCTGGCCTCTCGGGGAACCTCTGTCCTGCTGGGTCTTCCTATAACCGTCTCATTCTGTCTGTCTGCCACCTCTGGACCAGGAGGGCAGGAGCCTGAGGGGTTACACTGAGAGGGAGGGGGCTCCTTAGGTCCCCCAGACCCTGGTCCACCCGATCCCGCCTTCCTCTACTGGGTGCTTTGTTGCTACTCCCTGCAATTGCAGGTGGCCCCTAACTTACGGGGGGTGGGGACTCTGTTCCCAGGATATTAGGTTATGCAACCCCCACTCTCACGCCCCAGTGTCCATGCTGATTCCGAGGGAGCCTGCAGGACAGGACAGGATGGCCCCTGTGAGTGGCCGCCCTGCACGGTGTGAATCTTTCTGGGGACAGAAAATCCAATAGCCCTGCGTGATTAGATGAAGAATCCATTTGCTGTCTTCGTGTCCAATAACAGTCTCGGTCAATCGCACATCCGGCAAGGGGAGGTGGGCAGCTGAGCCCGGTCCCTGCTGGACCGCTGTGGGGAGCCAGAACCCAGGCTGTTGGGCCACGTGAGAAACTTAGCCCGAGACAGACCTCGGGTGGGTCCATCTCCACCTGCCCTCGAGGACCACCGTCTGCACTCTCCACATGGCTGGCTTCTCGGTGTCCCCAGCCAGAACTCAAGCTGCTTCATTTGTCCTCAGTGAGGGGTGACCCCAGCACCTCTGGGTCCTAGGCTCCTGGGGTTGGCTGTGAGAAGGCTAACCCACCTGGGGAAGGGGCAGGCTTCCGGAGCCTTGGGAAGGATGGGGCTCCTGGTGGCCTTGGGAGGGGACGGGGGCACGTCTAGCCTCAGGTCCCCACCGGCTAACACTGGAAGACGCAGTGAGCTGGTGCTCTCAGGTAACCAGGGGCTGACCAGAGCAGCGCCGGCTTCCTCAGGAAACCCCTGCCCCAACCCCTTCCCCTCCGGCTATGGGCTAAGTGTCGCCACAGTGACCAGACAGGGTAGGGAGGCATGTTTGCAGAGGCCTGGCCTGGGTAGCTGTGGCCAGGGGTCAGTGGGAGGAAGGATTATTGGGGGCTGGACTACCCCCACCCCAGCCAGTCAGCCCGCTCTGGGGCTCCTGCCCAGCGTCACACTCATTGCCAGGGTGACTGGCTCCTGAGAGGCTGCAGGAGCTGCAGGACTGGACTGTGCACAGCCCCTAGCACATGCAGGGACAGAGAGGCTTGTCTTCTCTCACTAGGCCCCCCCAGGTCTCCTGTCCTCACCCCTGCTCATAGACCAGCCCCCGTGGGCCCTCTAAGTCTGTCTGGCTGCCTGCTTCTTTCCACCTGGCCCGTCTGTGCCATGGGGATCAAACTCCCTCACTGCCCCCCCCCCAAGTCATCTGGGGGGTGGGGGGGTGACAAGGGCTGAGCAGATCACTGCTTGGGAGGGTGGGTGGACGGACTGACGGAATCCAGGCCAGGGGGCTGAGGGTCCTGCAAGAGCACATTCGGATGTTGATGAGAATATATGTGTGAGTGGGGGGGGGGTTAGTGAGGGGTGCTCCCACCCCTGCCCCACTAAGACAGCCCAGGGGCCATGGGGTAGGGCTCTGGCATGGGGGAGGAAAGGGAGGTGTGGGGACTGCCTGGCTGGGAGGGGAGGTGGCCAGGTGGAGACCACCTGTCTGCCCAGGGTGCTGGGGGTGGTGATGGGGGTGTGTGGGGAGGCTTTCCTAGACTCTTCTTGAAGGTGGGAGAGGAGTGGCTCTCAACTTTCCTCATGCCACAACCCTTCGACACCGTTCCTCATGCAGGGGGACCCCCCAACCATAAAATGATTTTCGCCGGACTTCATCACTGTCGTGTTGCTCCTGTGATGAATTGGGCCACCCCCTACCCCCGGTGAAAGGGTCATTGGACCCTCCAAAGGGGTCAGGACCCACAGGTTGAGAAGCACCGCCCTAGGGTGTTCTCTGTCCGTTCTGCTATGTATCAGACTCCGCTGCTGTCTGCTGGTCTCCGTGTGTCACTATGCAGCTCAGACTCACTCTCCGTCCTGTTCATCTACTTCCTTCTCCTTTTGCGGCAGTGTTCCCCCTATAACCGCCAGGCGGCGACTTTGGGTGTGACAGCCACGTTTCGTGGTCACCTCCTTTGGCACCAGTGGTCCGTCTTGGAGAGGATGCGCTCCCTCAGTACGACAGCTTCCAGATCCTCCCGCGTCTCGATCTGTCTGACTGCGCGCATCCTTCTTCAGGGTTGCGTAGTATTCCATCGGGCCTTTGGAGCAGACTGCCTCCATCCACCCTCCCTCTGCTTGTTCCCATGCTTGTGCCACTGTGAACACCCGGCAGTGAGTGTGGGTGGCGCAGATCGGGGGAACCTGAAGTTCCGGGTCCTTAAATGCCACAATCTCTTGACCCCATCTGGGCTCCCTTTGCCTACCCGCACTGTCCCCCTTTGCGACTTCTTGTTCATGGGACTGCTGAGCAGTTTCAAATGCCAGCTTGAGCCTGTCCGCCCCCTGCCCCGCACACTGGGCCTCCCCGAAGCTCTCAGAGACCAGCCCAAGTCCTGGCTGTGGCCATCCAGCCGGGTCTTCTCTTAGGGATCAGGATGTCAGGCTGTCTCTGCAGCCACCCTGCTGGACCTACCACCCCACCCCTCTCCACCTGGCCCCCGACCCTCAGCTTGCCATGGGACCTGCTCCTCAGGGCCTGCCCATGGGGTCAATTCTACCAGGTGTGAGCACCCCAGGTATGTCGGTACTCAGAGGTGCTCGGGCTGAACCAGGCCAGGGACACTTCTGCCCAACAGGGCTTGTTCAGGTTTGGTCAAAGGGCCAAGCAGGACTCGCCCAGGTTCCTGAGACCCTTGTTTCTGGAGGTGCCCCAGTGGCAACCCTGGGGCAGGGTGAGGCTGGGCTGTGGTGGGCACCAGCCTCCAGATCCATCTGTCCGTCTGTTCAGGATCGGGGCCAGTGTGCCTTGAACCTTCACCTCCCCGTTCTCGGATGCACACCCTGGCGGGATAGCAACACAGTGGCCAATGGCCAAGGCTCTCGCACGTCCCCTGGGCACAGGGTAGCCCTCTGTGATCTCCCCTCAGCCTGGGATGCCCGGCCCGCAGGCAGTGTGGAAAGAAGATCCACGCGTCACCAGCCACCACAGCCACTCCCAGGGACCTTGGCCACTCACAGACTGGGGCGTGGTGACCCAAACCACAGCCTCCAAACCCACAGCCATTGGGTTGGATTTGACTGGCAAGGACTCTCGCTAGGGCTTGGGGAATGGGGGGGGGGTGTCCACCTTTGCAGGAGCAGACAGCCTTCTTTCTCTGCCCAGGTGGTCAGCGGACTAGCCCGCAGGGCATGATTCTCAGATCCACATGTGGAAGGACAAAGATGTCTTTCCACCGTCCCGGGCTTCCCAGCGCCAGCTGGTACGGAGGGAAGCAGTCTGTTAGCTATTCTTCTGGGTGGTGCCGGTTCAGGCCTGCAAGGGTCTCTCCCACCTGTGGGCCAGTGGCTGGAGGACACCCAGGAAGCGCACCAGGACTTCAGGCCATTTTGGGCTGGGGATGGTGCCTCCCCCGCCCTCCACTTACAGGGCCTTTGGCATCCTAACGCTGCCTTCATGGGACACGGCTTAAGGTTGCTGGGAGGGGCTGTCCGGCCAGCCTGACTCACAGGGATGTCCGCGGTCATGCAATGCTGCCCGGTGGCCCTGTGCCATCCCTGCCCTCATTGTCACGGGGAGCCCACTGGGCAGCCACGGCCTCAGGCCACCACGTCTGCAGCATCCTCTTCTTTCTGACGCCCGTCCACTCCCCCAAGCACAACGTCCTGCCCGGGGCCCAGGATCTTCCGACAGCAGGGCCCCAGGGCACCCTGGGGTCTGAGGAGGAGCGTCTGGCTGTGCTTGTCACCAGGCAGATGTGTGTCATCTTCTGTCCGCCCACGGTAGGGCCCGCTTTCCTCACCAACACTCCCTGCCCAAGGCGGTGGTACCTTTCCGGTCTTTCTCCAGCTTCCACAAGCAGCCGGGGGCGGGTGAGAAGCCCGGGCGGGCTGAGTGGTTACCTACGGGCTGGGCTGCCATTCGTAAGGTTGGCAGTTCGAAGCTACCAGCTGCTCAGAGGGAGGCAGGCGGGTTTCCTCCTCCCGCCAGCAGTGATGGTCTTGGAAACCTACAGGGGCCAGCCCTGCCCTGTCCTGTAGGGCCGAGAGGAGTCAGCATTGACTGGTTGGCAGGAGGTTTGTTTTCTGGGGTGGGGGCGGCAGGTGTCCCTTAGCCCTCAAAGTGACATTAGGAAAAGCGGGGTGCTGACTGTGCTCATGCAGGCAGGATCTGGTCACAGAAGACGGGGCGGCCATTCGAACACATCGAGGGTGTGTATATGCGGGGGGTGCAGTCTGGGTTAAATTGGGGGGCTCAGGGTGGCCTCCTCTCACCATGCTCACGCCCTCTGCATGCGAAGCAAACAACGGAGAAGCCGAAGCAAACAACGGAGAAGCCGGACTACGTGACGAAGAAGACGGGGGGCATCGGGATTGGAGGCAGGTTTATGACCAACCTGTGATGGTGCAGGTGCTGCGAGCGGGGAGGACTGGGAGCACTTGCTGATGAAGGCCCAGGAGGGCCGCCTTCAGCATGGCCCCACGTCCTCCCTCCTGGACCGATGAGCACCAACATGCTCAATGGAGACGAGGCTGCAGGTCTCAGCGCTGTCCCTAGACTTGGGCCCGTGGAGATGGGAATCAAGAGGCCAGAGGACACACTACCTGGAGCAAGTGCTTTAGAAAACCTCGCCGGACAGCCATGGCATCCGTGTCGGACCACACGGCCACCCTCCAGGGCAGGGCAAGGCTGCCCCTGCGGCTTGCAGAGACGCTCATTCTGTGCTAGTCTTCCACATGGCGGTGGGTGGTTTTGAACTTCAAACTTTGGGGTGGGCAGCCCACCGCCTCCTCAAAGGGTTAACAAATAGAGGGGTCACTTTATGGGGGCGCCCGGCCGGAGCCATGGCTTATCCAGTGGGTTCCGAGTCACAGCAGCCCCGGTGACCCAGAAGCCCGGTCATGGGGTCTCTAAGCTGCCATGGCTCCAGGGACGGGGTGACAGTGCAGCGGTGGGGGTAGGGTCCAGTGCTTCCACCACGGTGCCTTTAGGCCTCCCCACACCCCACGGCTTTTGTCCAGATGGGTTATTTGCCTGTGGTTGGTCTACCCTGCATGGCGGGGCTGGCCCCCTCCCCCCCGCCCTGTCTCCGTCCCTATCCTCTTGCCTCTCAGGGATAGGCATCCACAACTTGGTGCCCTCATGCCACGTCCTCCTTCTCCCCAAAGTACAAGATGACCGCTACATCCCAGCAGACCCAGCTCCCTCGCTCTGCGGGATGCCCTGTGGTCTCCGGTTCTTGAGGAGGGCATGGACCCTGTCCGCTCCCTGGGGACGCACTGGACAACGACCCTGGAGGCCCTTTCAGCGCGGCAGGAGAGATGTCATGAAATGGGGTTTACCCTGCAGGCAGCCAACTCCCTGAGCCTCCTCTCCTGCCCACACCCCCGCCCGACTGGCCCCCTCTGCCCCCTGAGTGACAACAGTGGAACTGCTGTGTGGCTAACAGACCACTGGGTGCCGGAGTCCAGCAGCCGTTCGAGAGGACAGGGGTGGTCCGCGGTGTCAGGATCCCTAGAGGGCAGGCCCGCTCTGTCCTTGAAGAACGGACGTGGCGGCAGTGGGTCTGCTTTGGATTTTGGATCTTTGGGGAAGGAAGCTGGGTCAGGCGATCCACCTGGTGGGCAGCCGGTGGGAAGGAGTCGCCGCACCTCTTAGGGTCAGTAGCCAAGTCCAGAGGGTCTGCGCCACCCCGTGCCACAGCCGATGGGGGCCACGGGGCCACACGTGGGGGTTCTGGGCTGTCCCTCACTCTGGCAGCAGCCAGCCGGGCTCCCTCCCGTGGAGCGGTGGGTGGGTGCGTCCAGGGGTCCGATATCTAACCCGCCGCGCCCCCAGGGGCCCCGTGACTCTCCTCCCACCGGCCTCTCCCAGAGAGGCTCCTGTAGCCACGCTGCCCGGGTCACTGACCTTTGCACGTCTTCCCGTCCGGCTGCAGCGTGAATCCCACGGGGCAGCTGCAGCGCACGCCGGTGGCTGTGTCCTTGCATGTCCGGTCACAGCCTCCGTTGTTGACCGCACAGGTCTCTGGGGAGGGAAGACAGGCGCTGAGCACTGCCCGTCCCTGGGGGCAGGAGGCCAGGCCCCGTCCCGCCTCTCACACTCATCTCCCCGCGCCCCCCCCCCCAGGGCCCGCCATCTGTAAAATGACGGGTGGGAAAAGTGAAACGGATGGTGGACGGTAAAAGTACAGGTGGACCGGTCCCTGCAGCTGGGCTCAGGGCCGGCTCCTTACGCTCCTGTCCTGCCTGGACAGAGACTCCAGGCCTGGCCGGGGGGAGCATGGGACTCTCAGCATGGGATGGCCGGGGTCCTGGCTGCCTGGGCTGGGGAGGATGTTGGGGTGGGGGGAGGCCTGGCCGCCCCAAGACCATCCATCACCTTGACAACGGGCACTCAGCCAACATCTGTTCCCACTGAGCGGTAAGGCACAGCATCTGGTTTGCGTCCGTTTGAAGCCTGTCTAGTCCTCCCCACCCCGCTTGGTAAGTTGAAAGGGGCTGGGAGGGGCTGGGGCCTAGCCTGAGTCCTGAAACCTAGTGCACTGGAGAGGGGAGGAGGCCCCTGGGGTGCGGGAGGCTCTTCCTGCACATCTGGTGGGCTTTGATCTGGTGGAGCCTGATGGGGAGGGGGCGGAGGGTTTCAAGCGTTCACCTGTGGCCCCTGTTGCAGAAGGCATGCAGCCCCCTCCCACCCCTTCCAACCAAGCTGTAGTTGGCGCCTGCCCTGGAGCCCTTCCCCACAGACCTCATCGGGTGCCTGCCAGTGGCCTGTTTTTTTTTTTTGGGGGGGTTGCCTTTATGCTGCTGAGCCTCTTGGGGAGGCATGTGGAGATGGAAGAATGGAGGGGCGTACACGAGCATCTACTCCACTGTCAGATGCCCCTATTGGTCACTGGACCAAACCCCGTTCTCTTGAACTTCAACTTGGAAGGGGGTGGGCTTCGGGAGGGGATGGGAGCCCAACATTGGGGGTTTCTGAGGGGGCGGAGGGGGGCTACCTGCTGCAGAGCCCTCTGCCCCCCCTCACAGTCAAGGACCAGTCCCACTGCTGTGAGTCTGTGGCTTTAGGTGTTGCCCCGTGCTTCAGGCTGTGGCCTTGGCAGAAGCAGGCGGAGGACCGTCTTCCGAGGCGCTTTGGGGGTTTCAAAATAACAGCCTTTCAGCCAGTGATCAAGGGCTTAACCGCAGCTGCTACTGCCACCCCGAATCCCTTTGGCCTCACAGGACAGAGGACCCAGTGAGCCAGGCAAGCATGGGTGGACCTGTGCTTTCTACCTCATCTGTAGTGAAGAATCACGTGTCTCCCCCCACATTCAAGAGCCTGCTCCTCAGGGTGTCTGGCCCCAGCCCCTGCCTCTAGACTGGGGCCTGCAGAGAACTGGCCCGCGGCTGCTGCTCAGGGGTGCTCCCTGGGCGGGGGCGGGGCCCCTGGGAGGGGGACAGGGCTGAGTAAGGGCTCTTCATTATGGTCGTTTGTGCGGCAGCGGGGACGCCCGTGGGTGGGTTCAGACGCACGGCCATAGATCTTTCCATTCCCCGGAGGCCCCGTCTCTGAGTCTCCGCCTGTCCCAGACCCCCCAGTCCCCAGGTCCCTGCTCCCCAAGGCTTATCCCTCAGAGCCCACCAGGAGGAACCCCGGAGGGTCAGCACAGGCAGTGCTGAGGGCAGCCCTGTTGGGCGGGGGCAGGTCTGTGGGGCGGGTGGGGATGGGGGTTCCTCCTGGGGCAGTCACCCACCTCGCTGACCCTGCTTGGCACCAGTGCATGAGCCCAGACCCTCCTCCCTGGTCCCGGGAGTGGCAGTTGTGTGTAAACACTTTTGCGAGGCCCTCTCCCAGGCTGCTGCAGCGGGGACCCCACACATCCCAGGGTGCTGTCGGATCCCGGCACATCCTGGAGTGCCATCCAATGGGGTGCCTCTCTGGAAGTGGGCAGGGAACGGGCTGGTTTTCCAGGAAAGGGGAGTTAAGGCTTGGTCCTCAGTAGTGGGGGCGGGCTGGGTTCCCGAGAAATAGATCCCAGGAGTCCCTCCATTTCGGGGGTGTGTGTGGCTAGGTGGAACTTGGAACTCGTATGTCAGAGTGGAGGGGGCCTTGGGGGCCCCCAGCCCCACCTATATCCCCAGGGCAGACAGAGGTTGAAAGGAGAGTTTAAATAACTGTCTTCACATGTCCCCAGGATTTGGAACCTGAGATTCAGTTTAAACACAGGACCCTGGGGCTCCTGGGACACCCAAGGGCCCTTCCCATACCTCACCTGGCCCTGCCCCCTTCCCTCTCCCTGTCATCACCAGTTAGCAGTCCTAGGAGCTGCAATGCTGATCCTCCCTTCCGAGGAGAGACCTGCCTGAGCCTGACCTATACGGTCGCAGAGCTGGACAGTGGAACCAGCCGTGTCCACCAGTCCTTGGGGTGAGGGCACTCGGCAGCGTCCAGCCAGCCCACCTCTGGCCTGGGGCACTTTGGTGGTCTGCTGGCCAGAGTCCAGGGGCCTGCCAGAGCCTTGGGCTCAGTCCTCCACCTTCTCCCTCCTCCAAGAGCGCCCCGCTTTTGCCAACGGCACCCCTTTGCTAAGGTTGAATCCCCGGAGCCCCTGCCACTCCCCTGCCCCAGCAGTGCCTGGGCCCTGGCCCCTGACCCCCAAGCTCCACCTTCAGATTCCACCCTGGTCCCTCCTGGTGCAGGCTACCTGTGCTACGGGACTCTTCCTCGTCTGGACCAGACCATGGTTCTGGGTGGTCAGGGCTCTTATTCCCAACTAGAGGCCAGAGCACAGCCACTGGCCCCACCCCACCAGCCAGGGCCTTGTTCCCGCCGGTCTTCCTGGGCCCTGGGGTCCGGAGCAAGGTAAGCTTGCCCTCAGCACCGCTCCTGCCCTCCCTCCCTCCTCCTGTGTGGACCCCCATCTGTGACTCGTGGCTGCCCTGCGGTCAGTGCTGGCCCACAGTGGTCCCCTCCCCCTGTGGGTTTCCAAAGGATGTAGCTATTGTCAGGGGTCAGAAGCCGCCTTTCTCCTGCGACCATGTGTGTCGGAGTTCAGCCTGTGACTCCCATGCCTCTGGGGGTCCTTCATCTATGATAAGAACAGTTCTCTTCCATGAGACTGGACACAGGGGAGGGTGCTTCCTCCTGGTGGCTGGGGGGGATAGCTCAGGCCCAGGGTGGCTGTGTCAGCCCCTACACACAGCCTCCTGGGGGACTACTGGGGAGGGGGAGGAGGTGGCTACATGGGCAAGAGACAGACAGGGGGGATGCTGACCCCAGAGGTGCCAGCCCAGGAGGAGTGTGGCACCCAGGACCCAGGGAGCCCAGGCTATAGGCCCTGAAGGCCTCTGGGAGAGAGGCCGCCTTTCCTAAGCATGACCATTGTCAGCATGATGGGATACAGGCTGGGCAGCCCTGGTGCCCGGCAGTCTTAGGTCCAGGGGCCGCCGGATGGAGAGGGGGAGGAGAGAGGGGGGCAGGAGCCACAGCCCGGCCCCTCCAGCTCCAGACCCAGACTCAGGACAGGACTTGCCAGACCACCTCTCAGGGAAGCTTCCTCTGAGGAGGGGCTCACACCAGGGCAGCGGGGCTCTAAGGCAAGCAGGGGCGCTGACCAGCCACTGACAGCTCTTGCCTCCCCCTCTCACCAGGGAGCTGCACACCAAGAAGCCCCAGTGGGAGTCGGGCCTCCCTTGGTGTCCAACCCCCGCTCGAGGGTGAGGGCACAGGGGACGGGCTGAGAAGGGCCTTGGGCAGAGCCACCCCAGTCACAAGGCCTGGCCTGTTTGGTTTTCTATGTGCAGGCAAAGGTCTGCATTACCAAGTCCGGGCCTGGGGGCCAGAGGGCACCTCCCGTGTGGCCACCTTGGACAGTCAGTCCTACAATTTCCCACCCAGCGAGAGTTGGCAGGGCCAGGGCCTGATATGCAAAACCAGCCCTTCTCTGCCCTCCTGTGTTCCCATGGAGACTCCATGGAACCTTCTGGAGAAGCTCTGAGGGACCTTTCCTATCAGAGGCCACTGCTCCACCATGCCATGGAAGAGGAGGCTGCAGCCCCGGGCTCAGACACCACAGGGTCCTGACGGTGGCCAGGCCTGGTGAACAGACCAGGCCTCACTCCACCGTGGAGCCATCATTCCCTCGAGCCCCTCTCCTGGCCCGTGGCTGCCGCCAGTGGAGGCCGGGTGTCTGCTGGGTGAGCCGAGCACTGGGGACAGAAGAGGGAGAGGGACCCCAGGCCACACAGACAGTGGAGGGCAGGCCGAGGGGGGCCGTGCGGTCTTGAGCACCCGCTAACTCCCCCACAGACACACCGAACCCCAAGTCACACCCAGCCCCATCCCTCACGTGGGGTTTCCTGACCAGACGTGTCCTATGGGCCCGGCTGGGCTTTCGTCTGTGGGATGCTGGTTCGGCACCCCACCCCCACCTCCCAGTGAGGGCGGGGGTAGCCATGGGTCACTCCTGGCATCCTCCTGGCACCTGGGAGAGCCTGGCCTGGGACGTGGTGCCCACAGGCCTGGGCACACACGTTTGTGGAGTGACTGAGGGAGCTGGGCAATGTCAGGTTGCCCACACTCTCCCCCCCTCCCCCACCATGGCCCACTCACGGGCTCCCAGCATGCTGTGGGTGAAGATGGGGAGGGGGTGGCAATGAGTGGCAGAGGGCAAGTCTGGAAGGATTTTGGGGGCTCACTAGCTAACTTCTGAGGGGCCAAGGGTTTGAGAAGGTTCAAGGCAGGGCTGGGCCTGGCTGTGGCTCCAGGATGGGGCGGGTAGGCAGGGAGACAGGGTGGGGGCTGGACCCTCATCCAGGACGGGGTCTGGGGTATTCCACGTGAGGCTCAGGTGACAGGGCAGCCCTGGTCCTGGCCGCAGTGCTGGGTTCCCTCGGCCCCCGTGAGGGACAGGACTGTGGGGCGGCAAGCTGGTGGCCCTCTGTGGGGTTTCCTGCACTCTCAGTCCCCTGAGGGGCCTGCAGGAAGATTCTCTTTTGTCAGGGCAGGGACTGGCTGATGGTCCTGCAAGGGAGTGGGTGGGTGGGCATTGTCCTGGGCTCCCATCACAGTCCCTGAGGGAGGGGGACCAGGAACTGCCTGTCCACCTCACAGGCCCCAGAGGGGAGGGGCTCACTTGGACCAAGAACACTCTCCCTAAACCCTGGTATGTGCCACAGTGGAGTCTTTCCAGGGACCCACAGGCACCTGCCTCTGGCTGGTTCCCCCTCCCACTTGGATGGACACAGCACCAAGGATCACCCCGATCCTTAGAGGTCACTCACTGCCCACAGGCTCCCTGTGGCCATGGGACCCTTCTCCACAATCATCCCCCTGAGACGTCCTGGGCTCCTGCCTCTGGCCTTCCCTGCTGGGACTCCTCTGGGCCTTGAGCACATCCCCCCTCCCCCCTGCAGCTGGGCCTCGCAGTGGGCAGTAGGGGAGGGGGGATCAGCTCTCCCTCCTGCCCTCATTTCTGGGCTGAGAACATAGCATTGAGTACTCTGTTCTGTGACGGACACTCCCCTCCTCCCCCATGAGAGAGGGTTACAGACGCCACTCACAACTAGAGAGAGACAGCAAACTATGAGGGCCCCCAGGTGTCTGGAACTTTCTCAGGCAGGGCCAGGCACGTCTGCCTGTCGGGCTGAGTTCCCGGTGGTGCCAGGGGCTGGGACACCAGGAGCCCCAGCTCTGCCCCACCCCCAGGGTGGCCCTGGATGGGTCACATCCTGCTAGCCTCTGCCTCCCCTCTTTCCCTCAACAAGCACTGTACCCGCACCCACCGGCCCTTCCCGACGTGGAGGCGGCACGGCTGCCCCTACAGTTCTGCACTGCGTGTCCACGTGGCTGGACTGAGGGCCTCCGCCACACTGGGGACCACACCTGGGAAAGTCCTGGACTGGGGAGCTGGGTGGCTGTATCACAGGCTCGGGGGGAGGGGGAGGAGTGGGCATTAGGAGGTGGGAGATGCCGACTGGGACCCTTCCCCAGCAGCCCCAGGCCTCCCTGTGCCAGCAGTGACAGCGAGGAGCTGGTGTGTGTGTGTGTGTGTGTGTGTGTGTGTGTGTGTCTGCCTCTGGGTCTTGTTCAGAGCAGGCAGCGGCCACGGCGGGCAGACCCCCT
>PVJH01041560.1:0-14886 GCA_004026705.1 Nesogale talazaci | reverse complement strand
TCTGTATGCATGCATGCGCTGGGCAGTTGTGCCCGTGCACTCGCTAGACGGCTACCTAATGAGAGCCTCCTGTTAGGTGAGCTTGAGGAAAGAACCGAGCGTCCACAGTGACGGCCAGGGCAGCCTCACCCGAGAGGTCCCCCAGCCCAGGGCGGTGCCCCTTTCCCGCTGCCCTGAGGGGCGTCTCAGCGGGCCACCATTAGGCACCCGCCATTTAAAGGTCTTTCGTGGGCACCCGTTTCTCTAGTTAATGTAAGAGACCAGAGGGGCAGGGCTAGAGTCTGAAGACTCGGTTCTTCAGGGAGGGGACCATGTGGCTGGTATTGCTTAGTGTCTTGAACTTGGTGGTGCTCCGCTGGAGAGAGGACGTTCATCGGTCTCTTACGTGTGTCTTGAAGCCCCGTCATGGGTACGCCCTTAAGGACGGTCCGACACAGATGCTGTGTCAAGTCCCAGAGCTGGAAGGACAGACCCGAAAGAAGGATTCCATCTGCTCCGCCCTGAAGTGGGCGAAGCGCCCTTTTCTGCTGTGCCGGCTCCCGTCAGCGGGTGGGAGAGCCTCTGTGCTTTGTTTGTTTGTTTGTTTTGTTTTTTTGGCATCACTGCCCTCCGGTGGTGGGAGTAGGAGGCCCAGCCCCACTGCTGGCATTGAACCTCCGTCCCAGTGGGCCGCAGTCCCGCGCACAACCACTACGCCACCGGGGCTCAGCCCTCCGTGCTGACTTTGGATGGGGCCCTCCCGATCAAGGGCATCTGTCCCTCGTGTCTGGACTCTGGTTGCAGTTGTAGGTTTCGGTTGTCAACTCCTGTGGTTTCGTCATCAGGGCATCGGGAATGCCCAGCATGGAGCTGGCCCCAAGGTCGGCCTCTGGTGAAATCCCCTCTCCACTTTCCGAAGTAGGTGTCTTGGCTCATCTGGAAAGACTCGAGAAGCAGATGCGCAGGCCTCACAGGCGCCGTGAGGAACCCCGGCGCGCAGAGGCGGAGGAGGACACGCTGGAGGCCAGGGTCCAGCGGCTGAGAGGGCTGCGCGACCAGCTGAGGGCCGAGCTGAGGCGCCGCCAGCAAGCCAGCGTGAGTAGAAGGTGGCCGGGAGGTGGCTTCCTCCGCGGGTGGGGGCGTGGGGGAGGGGTGGCAGGCATGGCTCTCGCTTTCGATCCTGGTGGCCTTGTTCAGTCCCACCGATGGTCCCCCCTGCATCCAAGGCCTGACCTTCCATTTCGATTTCCCGCCGTGAAGAGATGGCCGGCGTGGCATAGCTTTTCAATCTGCTGCCCCCTTGGTCTCTCGGTCCAGTCACAGACAGTTTGGGAACCGTCAGATACCAGGAGCAGGGGACACACAGAATGCTGAGTTAGTTCCCTGCCCTACGGACTCCTGGCCCAGAGAAAAGCAGCTTTGGTGACTGGCACCTCCGATTTTTGTCTCCCTGACCGTGGGACCCCTGCAGCCTGGGCTCCTCAGCTTCCTGAGGCCGTCTGCCTTAGAAACACGTCAGCAACCTCCCCCCTCACCGTGGGGAAGAACTCCAGGAAAGGGCTGGCAGTGAGCCTGGCTCCTCCTCTGCCCAGAGCATTCTGGGGGGCTCCCCCCACCCCCGACCGTTTTCTCTCCTCTTGCTTGTTTGTGTATTTGGTTTGGGCCTTGTAACTCGCTTGCGTGTGTGTTCCGGGGGGGGGGGGGGGGGGGGGGGGGAGGTCATTCCGATACAATCTGGTGCCACAGCTGGAAGTTTAAATCTGAGAGTCTGTACTTGACACCTTGCCCTCTGTGACCCAAACCAGCTGTTCCAGCCTTGATCTTTACAACCGCCTCCCTCCGCCTCAGCCCACTGCCAGCCCGTCGAGCCCGAGGCTGTGAATGTCGACCAGAGCAGAGAGCCCCTCCTTTTCCGAGGAGCTGCTGCAGTTTCGAACTGCACTGGGCCTGGCTCATCCTGATCTCGACTCAAATCCCTGCCTTTCTCCTCTGAAAACGAGAGGCATCGCCACGCAAGGCCTTCTGGCTCTGCAGGCTGCAGCTGCTGCTGGTTCCGTGCACCGTGACTCAGTCCTCCCTCTGCTGTGGCGGCGCAGAGGGCAGTGCTAGCCACAAGTTCAGTGGGTTGAGCCTGCTCTCTGGGCGAAAGATGCAGCTGGCTGCTCCCCTAAAGGCCAGGGGAGTGCCCCCTGCCGCCAGGGTCACGATGAGTCGGGGGCTGTGCGGCATGAGTACCCCGGTGGCTGGGCCCCTGGAGCATTTCTGGATGCAGTCGCACCACGGAGGTCCTGCGTGCTGGGCTTCTGTCCGCGAAGCGTGGGAGGGCTGGCGTGGTGCTCCCTTGTACCCAGTCTGCTCCGCTGCCCGTCCTGCAGGTTGAAGCCAGTGTGGAGCCCGACCAAGCCCCGCAGACAAGCGAGCAAGAAGATCCAGAGGCGAGACGGGCAAACTTGAAAGCCCTTCTGGAGGCATATTGGTTTACAGGTATTGGCTTTTCCTGCCTGGCCTGGCTCACACTGGGTCAGTCAGTCTCTCTCTCTCTCTCTCTCTCTCTCTCTCATCAGTGACTGCTGGCTGTACTGTTGATCTTGGACTCGTTTCACAGATATTATTTTGTTTCCTACCCTGCCCGCTGGCACACAGTCACAGAGCTGGCCTGCTATTTGCAGGCACATTTGCACATCCAGAGTGAGTCTAGAGGCAGAAAAAAGACTGGGTGCTGGCTGGCTTAGATGGCTGCTTTCAGCCATTTGTCCCGTGCCAAAGGCTCTCCTGGAACTTCTCTACTGTTGGCTGGCCCCACACCATCGGCCACTTTCACAATGAAATCGGGAACTTACTCGCCTACGTTTGCCACAAGAGGATTATGGGAAGACTTGAGGACTATTGTAGATTATCTAACATTGCTTTTAATTTAAAAAAAAAAAAAAAAAGGTAAATTGACAGCTCCAAAGTTTCTCTGTAGAACTTCGGTCTGTAGAGGGGTCATTGTGTTTTCCTGTCCTTCGGTGCTGTGATTTTGGTGACCCAGCCCATGGAGTGGGTCAGGGCCCGGGGAGCAGGTCCTGCAGGCCCCGGGCCCTGTGCTGGGGTCGGGGCCGAGTAACACGGCCCCTGCTGAGAAGGTCCACCTCGTTCCTCGCAGGGCTCAGCGGGAAGCTGACCAGCCGCGGGGTCTGCGTCTGCATCAACACAGCCTTCGAGGGGCACATCCTGGAGTCCTATTTTGTGGACCTTGTCATCCAGAAGCCAGTTCGGATCCATCACCACTCCGTCCCGGCCTTCATTCCCCTCCAGGAACTCGCTGCAAAGTACCTGCAGACCAACATCCAGCACTTCCTCTTCAGCCTCGGGGAGTACCTGAATGCCTACGCGGGGAGGAAGTACCAGGCTGATCGGCTCCAGGTAGCTGTCTGGAATCCTACTTAGCTCGTTTATGGGCCAACGATAAGCTTACAAGGAAAACAAACACACACACACACACACACACACACACACCCTGCCCCCAGATCTTTCTGGTATTTGAGCTGTTGCACAACTCTGAGCAAGACATCAGACCATTCTTGTCATGCGTATTCCTCACCACCCTCCTTCCTGACCCCTGCGAGCGTCTGGAGTTTGTGTGGAAACACGGATGTGGGTGACAGGGAGGCTCCCCTCCCAAACAGCAGGCCTCACCTCCTTGAAGTCTTTCTGCCCCTCACTAAGTATTAGGGTGTAGTTGCTCCACCATTTATTTTCTTCCTCCTTAAAGCCGTGTTGTCAGGCTGAGCCCCGGTGGCGTAGCGGTGGTGCACGGGACTGCGGCCCACTGGGTTGGCGGTTCAAATCCAGCAGCAGCTCTCCAGGAGCAAGGCTGGGCCTCCCACTCCCACCAGGGGGCTGTGATGCCCCCCCCCCACCAAAAAAAAAGCCGTGTTGCCTTGGAGGTGCAGGTGTGCACCGCAGTCGTCGTGGCGCCGCGCGTTAGATGGGCAGTCTGGGGGCCGTGGGAGCAGTGCTGCCCTAGCAGGTTGGTCTGAGCCGGCACCGCCTTGGCGGCAGTTGGGCTGCGGTTTCCAGGTTCTCCTGTTCAGTCGGTCCCGACACCAGCCCTTCCGTGGCGACGGGTGCATGCACCGTGCTCGTTTCCGTTCGTCTCGTTTCCCGTCCCCCTCAATAGTCTCCCCTCTGCTTTGAAGTAAGTGTTGACGGATTGCGCTCGCAGGAGGTTTTTTTTTTGTTTTTTGTTTTTTTAAGGAAAGTTGCCTTCTGTGGGACCCCTGATTTTCTAGGCCAGTTTCTTCCCTAGGTTCAGGGTGTCCTCGGGCTGGTCTGCGTTTGGGTTGAGGCTCCAAGGGCCACGGTGCGAACCCCACCAGTGCTGTGGTTGGTGGAGTTTTGTGAGGCATTTGAGGGCCCATCTTTTCTCCCATTCTGTCAGTCTTAGGACCTGTACAGCCATTATATTTTTAAGATGAATTGATGTCACTATGTGTCACGGCCTGACCAAATCGGGAGGAAGAGTTAGTTTTGAAATTGCGCAGAAGCGTAGGTCAGTTCTCTGGACACTGGTCTACCTTCTGACGGCTGCCATCCGAGAGCGCGACTGGTGCAGCCAAAGTAACCGGGGGGCGGCGGCCGGGGGGAGTGAGCGCCGCATTCGCTCAGCGTGTCGGCACCCCGTGTATGAGGCTTGACGCGGAGCCTCCCAGTTTAGTTAGACTGAACCCCTGTACCTCAGAGGGATATGTGAACGCCAGCCGAGCACCGACTGAGCGACTGCTTCCCGAAGGCCTGGCCGAGTCTTCGTTCTCGCCAGGGGCCATCAGGTCGGCCCGACCCATAGCGGCCCCTTGCACGGCAGATCCAAACACTGCCTGGCCGCGGGTCACCCCACCATCATCCCTTTGCCTGAGTCCGTGTACAGCCTCAGTGTCTGTCCGTCTGTTTGAGGGCCTTCCTCTCTTCTACTGCCCCTCTGCTCTCCCGTCCTGATGTCCGTCTCACTCCAGGGGCTGGTCTCCGGACACGTGCAAAGTACATCAGATACAGCCTCACCATTCTCGCCTCTGAGGAGCATTCGTGCCCCCACTTCTTCTGAGACAGAGGAGTTTGTCCTTTGAGCAGTCCCTGGTACTTTCAGATTCTTCTCCAGCTCCGCAGTGCAAGCCCACCTGCCCTCAGGCAGGCTCCTTTATTCAGGGCCCAAGGCGCACACACATGGGGGGGTGGGGGGGAAACATACCACAGCTTGCGTATTTGGGCCAAGCTGTAAATCCTTACATCCTTACAGATTCCTCTCCTCCCCCCCCCCCCCCCACCACTTATTTGACTTTAAATAAGTTACATTGGGAACTGTATTCTCTGAAAGGTAGTGCATGGTTAGACATGTCTGTGTCCCTGTCTGTTGGTGGGCGACATGTCTTGGATCACCCCGTTTCTCAATAGTGGTAGTCATTCGTCGTGCCTGTCTGTAACCCCCTCCTCCCTCAGCGCGACTTTGCCTCCTTTCTGGCGGGGCCCCTGCAGAGAAACGCGCTGTGCAACGTGCTGTCGTTCAAGTACAGAGCGGAGCCGGCTGGCCCGTCCTGCCCGTTCCACGCTCAGCTGCTGTACAAGGACCTCACAGTCAGTCTCCCGACAGATGTCACCGTGGTCCATCAAGGTGAGAGAAGGATGCTGCAGCAGGGAGGGCAGTGACTGAAACGGGGGAGGCAGGCATTAGCTGGCTTCTGGAGACGAGCTGCTCTGATTAGGGACCAGAGCTGTTCTCCAGGAAAAAGGTTTTTCCCTGTTTCTACTCATCTTCCCTCGCTAAACAGTAAGCACAGTTATCCCAGAAAAAAAGCTCTGCTGCGTGGAACTTTTAGAGCACGCATTTTCCCCATTGGTGAGACTTGAACAGCTAAGTCAGTGCACCCAGTGACATCACCTGGGTAGGTTCTCTCTGGCCACAGTGAATGTTTTCTTGAAAGCAATTGCACTAGAACCTCGTTTCTTGATGGCTGATTTAAGAGAATGGCAGGTGGCTGTGAAATTTTGTTTCCTGCTTTGGAAGAATATTGCAGAAACTTGTGTGATGTTGAACACAGCTTACAAGGAAAAGGTGACCATGTGCCTCACTCTGGGCACCCGTCAACTTCTGAAGAGATGACATCGACAAAAGTTGTGGACTTGTGCTCAGAGACCAACATCGAGGGACTACTGAAGAGATGGGGACATTCTCTGGACTGTCTCGGAGCTCCGTTCAGCGAATTGTAAGAGAAGAGTTAGTTGGCAAGAAGGGTCGCTGCAAAATGTGTGCCTCAGGTTCTGAGCAGCAAAGTGTGAAGTGGAAGCTTGCCATGCTTTGAAAGAACAGCTCCTGAGGACCCAGAGGTTTCCACAAGGTCATGACTGGTGGTGAGACCTGGTGTGATTCTGATAGCCCCGAAAGCAAACATCAAGCCATGTAAGACGCCATCGTCACCATACCCCCCCCCCAAAAAAAAAAAAAAAACTTGTCAAGTGAAATGAGAGATACAGACGATGCTGGTTTGTTTTTCATGTGAGGGGGATGGTGCACTTGGAGTTTGTTTGTTCCAGACCGTTAATCAAGCTTTCCACGTAGGGGTCCTGAAGAGCTTGCCTGTAACTGTGCACAAAAGGCCTGCTTTGTGGCAGACAGAACTGGTTTTGCCAGCCCTCGCTCCGTGTGACCTCTGTTTCCACAAATGAAGAGGGACAAGAAAGGGCAACAATTTGACAATGGAGAGGTGCAGCCAGCCATCTCACCAGCTGAGTTTGAGAAATGTTTCCAATGGAAGCGCAGACTTGACATGTGTATTAAGTGTAACGGAGAGTACTTTGAAGGTGATGAGGTGTTTTTGTAAACAACAAATACACAGCTTTGAAAAAAAAATTTGTTTTGTGGGGGGGAAGCCTCCTCGTACGCGGAGCCCTCTGCAGGGTAGTGGACGTTGTCAGAGCTGACCAGTGCCGGGGTTGGTTACAAATGCCCACATAGCTGCGGGGTAGAGTGGAGGACCCCCTCTATGACATGGCTCTCTGGCAGGTAAGTGGGCGTTGTCAGCCCAGTGCCGGCTCTAGTTAGGGAGCGTTGGCAGTGATCAATCGGAGGAGGTGTCTTTAGGAGGAAGACGTGGTCTTCGGTGGGTTTCCGATCGGGACGCGCAGACCCCCCGGGGGCCCTGGCTGACCCTGACTTCTCTTCTGCAGGGACAGAGGCACTGTCCGCCTCGCGGGAGAGGCAGCGAGCCTCCCACGAACACCTCTTTCGCACGGAGCCGTTACAGAAGGTGTTCGCTTCCATCGCAGGAGGAGAGCAGCTGGTCTTCTGAAAAGCTGGTTTCTCGCAGACTTTCGCAGGGCAGCGGCAGCACTGCCCCCGGTTGCGGGCGAGGGTCTGGGGATGGTGGGACATGGTGGCCCGCTGTGGTGGTGAAGAGACCTCCCTCCTCCCCGGGGTGATGCGCGCAGGTGTGAGTCTGTGGACATTGACTTTCAGGGCCGTCCTCCCGCTGTCTGAGCATTTCCTGCAGTACGCAAGGTCACCTTTTCTTCCCAGATGTTACTGAATCATTTGTTTTCGAGGAGAATCAAGATGGTTTGTGGGGAAATAGAGGGAAGGTGTGCCCTTCAACTGACCAGTAGGTCTGAGTAGTGGAAGTTTTAAGCAACTTTGCCTCCTTTCCTTGGGAATTGTGGAAGGAAGCTCTCAAGGGGGGTGGGGGGGTTAGCTGCACAGGAGTGAGTGTGGGCTCTGGCTTGGGGCGGGGCATTGTGGGAGGAGCGGTGTGAGCAGGTACCATGGACTGACAGACCGGCAGGGTGCCGTCCCAGGTTTCCTAAAACATTCTAGAAGAGTCCAGTGTGGTTAAGTCAGATAGGAAGAAATATGCCTGCCTGAACCCCAGTCCCTGTTGTCAAGGGGAGCAGACTTCTGCCCCCCTCGTACCCCCGCTAACGCCAGGCCATGACTGTGTGGTTTCAGCCCCACCTCCTTGACTGTATAGCGGACCACTTTTCCCCTGGGAGTGTTTTTTTTGTTCCTGGCTTGTAAGAGTGTGGTGGAGTGTGGGAGAGTGCTCGGAGGAGAACGTGTGTTTTCCAGTCCTGGCTCCAGTGTCTGGTTGCAGGAGGAACCGTCCTCCTGTCCCTGCCACCGGGCCGAGCTGTGTCCCTGCCTCGCTCTCACCCGCCTCTTAGGGTGGAGCCGGCGGAGCATCGAGGGAGGGCGAGGGGTCCTGGCTGAGGCTCCGGGACGCCAGGCTCCCACTCGGTCTCCCGGGCCGAGGGCACGCACACACTGCCAGGATGACCACGGGCAAGTTGAATAAAGCTTTTAATAAAACAGTCTTGTTTTTTGACCCACACTGGTAAGTTCCCTTTAAAGCAGCAGCAAGGCGACTGGAGCAAGAGCTCAAAGGCAAGGCAGTATTGGAAAGTGTTTCAACAGAAAGTTAAAAATATAAATGTAGAAGATTTGTGTATATATTTTTTTCTCTCAGAAATAAACCCCCCCTCCCACCAGGTAAAAGGAAATATTGCACTTTCTGCTCTCATGACTAAGGTGACGGCTTCCGGAGGAGCCTTTCGAGACGATCAGGACCGGCGGGGCTGTGACACCCGACGCGGCCCCTCCGGGGCTCTTCGGGGAGCAAGCGTGGGAGGGCGCGCTCGGTTCCTCGGGGACACCTGCCCGGCCGTGCCCGCCCGCCCGCCCGCCCTCCGGGCCCTGCACCCGGCCCAGCCACAGGGACCGACCAGCCGCTCCGGGGCCAGGCCCTCTGGGGACGGTGCAGGTTGGAGCGGGTCCTCTCCGGGTGGAGAAGCCGCAGGCACCCTGGGGGCGGGCCGCCCTCGGAGCTCACGTGCACGCACAGATGAAGGCTTGGGGAGGTGGTTAACCCTAAGTCTATGGGAATGTGTGCTTCAACAATGGGGGGGGAGGGCCCTCAGGAGTTGTCCACCACCTGGTGGGGCAGGGTGACCACGGAGCCCTGCGGGAGGGCCGCCGGCTTGTCGCGCCCCTTCAGGAAAAAGGTGAGCAGCTCGCCCTTGCCCTTGACAAAGATGGGCCCGCGCCGCACGAAGCGGAAGCCGTACTCCCGCAGGATGGTCTGCGTCTCTTCCACCACCTAGAGGGGAGCGGGGCGCGGGGTCAGGGGGAGCCGAGACCCAGAACTGACCCCCCCCCCCCCCGGCCCGGCCTGCACGGGCCTGGGTGTGCAGCTCCTCCAGCTCAGGGGGGCAGCTGTTGCCTAGGCTGTGTGTGTGGTTTCTGCCAACCAGCCCCGCACCCCCACCCCGGGCAGGCGGGGGGGGGGGGATCCCCCAGGGAGTCACAGCCCCAGAGCCACCAGTCCAAGTTGAAGAAGTCTCCCTCCCCGTCCTCGCCCTGCGCTCCCGCCGCCGCTGACCGGTCGTACCTGGATGTTGCCCATGACCCCAGTGGACTCCATCCTGCTGGCCACGTTGACGGTGTTGCCCCAGATGTCGTAGTGGGGCTTCCGGGCTCCAATGACCCCAGCCAGCACCCCTCCTTTGTTCATGCCTGGAGCGGAGGGGGGGGAGGGAGGGAGGTCAGCACAGCCCAGAGCCTGGCGTCGTCACCCGTCTCCTCACTGAGCCCCACGGCAGGCCCCCAAGCCTACAGCACCCTATCTCTCCAGGAGATTCCAACTTGTAGACCCTCCAGGACGGAGCAGGTGCCCCTGTGGATTTGGAGGCTGTCCATCTCGGGGAGTAGAAAGCCTCGTCACGCTCCAAGGACCATGGCGGGTTCAAGCCGCCGGCCTTGGGGTGAGCAGGCCAGAGTAGAAGCCACTGGGGCTCCCTTCAGCAGCCTGGTCCTCGTGACATTGGTCTGGAAACTCAGCTGCCAGGAGACGCTTTGTTTACCAACCAGCTCCTTAATGCTGCGAGGTCCAGCTGTGCTTCCTCCCGGCCTTGGTGCCTGGGGTCTCCTGAGACCTCATCGGGGAGGAGGCGTGAACTCCCCATCTCCGCTCCTGGCAGTCTTTCCAACGCCAGGCAGGAGGGAGGTCAGCAAAGCCCTTGGCAGGCCCAGCAATGCTTTGGGGACGATTAGCCGGGGCCTCCAGACCAGAGGGTGGGTGGCCAGGTCTCCTGAGCCGGAAACGATGCCACCTTTCATCCCCCCGAGGGGGAGTTCGGTCAGCGAGAAAAGTGCTCACGGGATGACCGGTTCCTCCAGCTCCGAGGACTCTGGTGGTGCAGAGGGTGAAGCAACGGCCTGCCCACCATGTGAAGCGTGTGCTCCTCTAAGGCTGAGCCCCTCCGACCCACCCTGCCCTGCCAGCCTGCCACAAGCAGAGGTTCTGGCCCTGGTGCCCCTCCCCCTTCCTGCCCCAGCCGTACCGATGCGCAGCATGAAGTTGTTGAAGGACTGGTTGTTGATGTTGGTGAGCGTGGCCTTCATGGCCAGGGCGAAGTCAGCCAGGTCGGCCAGGTGCTGCCAGCGTTCCTTCTCCGACTTCTCCTCCTGCACAGGCAGGGAGGGAGCCGCCGTGAGGCCCCCCCCCCCCCCCCCCCCCGTGGCCCCTTCCCTGGCAGCCGGCCTCCGGCCTCCCTTCTCAGCAGCCTCTTCCCCTCAGGCTTGACTCATAGGCTCACCCAGGTGCTACTCGTCAGGCAGTGCCCACGGGGACCCCAACTCCTGCCCAGCTCAGCTGCTGCTACTTGCCACGCCCTCTGGCCTGCCCTCAGTGCTCATGTTCTTCAGCTGTTTGAGGATGTGCCAGTCTTGGGGGAGGGGCCACTCCAGGGGAAGGGTCACCAGAGGCCTGTCCCTAAAACCGTGCCCGAGGAAAGGAGAGCAGGCCCCTGCAGTCATGAGCTCAGAACAAGGTGGTAATAGCCAAAGAATCTTTCCAAACCCATTTTCTTAGGAGCACAGAGGGCCCGTGGAGACTCCCCACAGCCCATTGCCTCTCTCCGTAGCTAAAGAGCTGGCTTATCGAGGGGATTGTCAGCCAGTGAGGTGAGACGCCCCCCCCTTTCCCATAAAATCATGCCTGCACCTGGGCATGGCCATCTACACGAGGGCATCGCGGGTCCCAGCTCTAGGACGTGAGCAGGAAGAGGAGGCGTCCAGTACTGTGACCATGGCTGCAGGGCCGACATCGGCTGGACACCAGGGAAGGTACGTGGAGGCCCGGGGCATTCCCTGGTCACTGCTTGGGAAACCGCCTACACTCAGTCCTGCTCTCTGACTTGCGTGTGCCCGAGTGTGCCTGGCCACTCTGTAAAAGTGACCTCAATAACCTTGGCTCCTCTAGTGACCTCTCCTTCCCCACCTGCCAGGCGTGGGCGGCCAATCCTCTGCTTGGGGGCCGGGGGCCGCACCCCATCCCCTGTCTCTAGCCAGATTACCTTACTGGACCCAGTGAAGCCGTTGGTGCTGACGTCCGGGGTGACTCCTGACGCGGCCATGTAGGTGCTGCCGATGGTCTTGATCTTGGTGATGATGCGGAATTTGGGGTTGTCCAGGAGCTGAGGCCAGGCGTGCGGGAGAGAGTGGTCGACCGTTGAGGGCCACGCGTGCCCCAACCCACAACAGACAAATGGCGCAGAAAACACCCGCGTGATGCTTTCCTGACAAAGATCTGCCCGTTCCCCCACTCCTGGGCCGGGTGCTGCCAGGCAAGCTTCTGAATCCCGTGCCTCTCTGCTGCCCCCGGTCACTGTCCTGGTGGGGCTGGACGTGTGCATAGGTGCTCTGGCTAGTGGCCAGGTGGCCCGGTGCCCACAGGGTCTGCGGTGAGGGAGCGAGCCCTGGGCTGCGAGACTCGGTTCTTTCGTCCACCCCATCAACACCCTCCTGCATGCCAGCCTGGCCAGATGTCCAGAGTCCAGGGGGAGGGACTTGTCTGAGTAGTGCTAACTTCTCTTCAACCTCCATCCTTCTGGGCCGTATGGCGGGGGCCCGAGGAGGAGGGTGGGGAGGACTCACGGAGTCAAAGTCGGAGATGATTTCGTTGAGGAAGCGCAGGCACTCGATGCCGCCGTTGTTGATGCTCTCCTCCGTGTAGAAGTCGGCGAAGTTGGGCAGGGAGGCGAACATGACCCCGATCTCATCATAGGACTGGCTGTACAGCTCCTGGAAGGGGCAAGGCCCAGGGTTCCACCACCGGCCTCCTCCAGGCCCCGGTGCTGCGCTCAGCACCCTGGCCCCACACGTCTCCTAGCGACCTGGTCAGAACTTCCAAGGTTCGAGAGCAGCCTGGCCCAGGCCTGCTGTGGCCTGTGTGTGGGGTGGGGCGTGGGGCACAGGCAGTAGGAAGCATTCTGTCTGAGGAGGTTCCGGCGGGCAGGTCGGCAGACTCGTCCCCTTACCCCCACCCCCACCCCCCCCCTGCACAGTGGCTGCCCAGAGAGAGGCAGACCTGGGAATGAGTCCGGGGCACTCTGGTTCCCTTACCATCCTTGCCCTGCCTTTCCCTCCCGGACCCTGCTGCCCAAGGAGGCCTGGGAGGCCAGCTCAGAGTCCAGGGTGCGCCCTCACCTCGTCCCTCTTCTTGGAGCCCAGGAAGTGGCGGGCCACGTGCTCGGGCAGCATGTTGGTGACCAAGGCCTCGTTCCAGCGCCGCATCTCGTACACACGCTCCTTCTGGTCGTGGACCTCAATCTTCCACAGGAACAGCGTCCGCGCCAGCTTTTCCACCTGCAGACAGACAGACAGACAGACAGACAGACAGGCAGACAGGCTCGGGCGGGCTGAGGGTGGTGCGCTGGACAAGAACGCGGCGGCCCACCAGGCGACACGGGGGAGAGATGGTTGTTGAGGCCAGTAAGGCGCGACAGGATTCCCGCCCGCCCCTGAGCTCTCCGCCGCATGTGGGTAGGGGCGGCAGGGGGTGGGGTGGGGTCAGTGTCTCCCAACCCAGGGTGAAGTTGCCATTTCCAAAAGGTTCCCTCTGGCCAGGTGGCGGGGGAAGGCTGCACTTCTCTGGACAGCCACTGGGGGGCAGTCGAGCCAGCGTGGAGTAGTGAGTGCCTGGTAAGGAGACCGACCTCCCTCGCCACTCCATTTGAACCAAAGAGGGGGTCCTTTCTCTCCCTCTCCTGGTCAGTGTGTGAGTGACCCACCAAAGCAGCCTAGAGGGGACACTACCCCCGCTTCTGTGTCCTTCAGCAGCCCCCGTGCCCCCTACCCCCAAGAGGGGTCCCCTAGCATTTTCGAGGAGGAAGCTGGAAGGCATCGGGTCATGCTAGGGTGGGGACCCCGTTGCTAAGGTGGCGTTGGTGGGGGGGAGGGGGCGGGGGAGGACACTCACGTGGCGGGAGAAGTAGTAAAAGCTCAGCATCATGACGAACATCATGACGGTCATCGAGTACTTGGACGGCATCAGAGGCAGCCTGGGTGGCAGAGCGCAGGGCGGCAGTGAGGCGGAGGGAGCCTGGCTTGAGCTGGACCTTGTGACCGTCGGCCCTTCCAGGCCCTGCACAGCTACCCCCCCACCCCACGGGCTGGCAGCACAGCTTCCCTGCAGCCCCGCCCCCCCACGCCCAGGCTGCGCCCCCATGTCCCACGCACACTGCAGCCCGGGCTGACTGCCATCCCAACCCCACCGCCCGCTTCGTCAGCCTGGCATGGGGCGGTGGGCACCGTGCTCCTGACTGTGGTACTGTCCTGTGGGCAGCCTGCTCGCTTGCGTGGGGGGGGGGCACCCCCGGAGGAAAGCCCTCAGGAGATGGACTGGCCCCGACGCTGCAGCAACAGACTCAGGTGCAGGCAGACGGCGAGGCTGACAGGTCCGGGCCGTGTCTGGTTCTGCGACTGGGTGGTACTGACCAACACCACAGGGTCGCCGGGCTCCTCCCTCCGTGCACTGCCAAGGCCATTTACAGCGGGCAGTCTTGTTTGGGGGCACAGTGTTCCTGGGAACGTTCTGGAGCGAGATCACCAGACGTGTACATGCGGATGGGTTTCTCCACAGTACGCATTCAGGAGCAGAGTGACGAAGTTACAGAATTACTACTTTCACCTTCCCTTCCTGACGCCACAGTGACTACCAGGAGGGTCTGGAGCGCTACCACCCCTGGCAGTGGCAGGCAGACACGAGTTTCTGTCCCTGGCGACGGAGTGTCGCGGGGCCTCACTGCCAGCCCAATGCCTTTTCTGTCCCCGCTGGCCGGCCAGGCCCGGACTCCTTTACTGAACAGTTTGCTCCCGCTCCTGCCCACCTCCTGTCGTGAAGACGCAGACTCACGGCCACCGAGCCCGTTCCACCTGTCAGCGACCCTGCAGGGCAGGGCAGTCTGATACGAGACTGTGAATCTGCACAGGAGGAGAGCGCCCCATCTTCCTCCCGGGGAGCAGCTGGGAGGTTTGAACACGTACCCCCAAATCACCAGGGCGCCTTTACTGGAAGCTCCAGTGAGACTGCCCGTCAGATTCTAAACCTGGGAGCCGGCGGGGGCGTCACGAGAACTTCTAGGCTGATCGTCTCCCTCTACAGAGGAGGCGGGCTCGGGGGGCTGGCCCCACAGAGCACTGCCGACAAGAGCGGGAGGGCGAGCTACTACTTGAGGCTCCTTCCTCCCTGGTGGTGCTGTCGGGTGAGCTGAGGCCTGCAGTGCGCAAGGTTGGCAGTTCAAAGCCATGCGCCATGACGGAAAGGTCGGCGGGCCGCCGGCTCCAGTCAAGATTTCCAGCCTCGGAACCCATGTGCAGAGTCCCTGGGCATCAGAACTGGGTTTGAATTCGGATCCCCATGCCGCCGAGCAAGTTCTCATCTGCCTGGCCGCTCAGGCCTCCCCTCCCCTCTGCCCCTGCATCTCACGCTCCCAACCACAGGGCCTCTGCCCTCCCGGGGTCAGCCAGGAGATCGGGCTCCTCCTCTCCACACCACTCACCACTCCTGCGTGCACCCCGCCCGCCCACCGCAGGGAGGGTGC
>PVJH01041559.1:0-14882 GCA_004026705.1 Nesogale talazaci | reverse complement strand
GGGCACCATCAGCTTACTTCACCACATTTGTCTTCAGTTATCGTATCAAGAAGGTGGGCTTGCAATGTTATGATTTTTAGTTCTTTGATGCCTGGTAACTGATCCCTTTGACACCTCGTGGTCATATAGGCTGGTGTGCTTCTTCCATGTGGGCTTTGTTGCTTCTGAGCTAGATGGCCCCTTGTTTACTTTCAAGCCTTAAGAGCCCAGACACTGTATCTTTTGATAGCCAGGCACCATCAGCTTTCTTCACCACTCTTGCTTGTGCACACACTTGTCTTCAGTGATTGTGTTGGGAAGGTGAGCATCATGGAATGCCAGTTTAATAGAACAAAGCGTTCTTGCATTGAGGAAGTACTTGAGTGGAGGTCCAATGCCCGGGCATCTGCTGTCTTAATACTAACTCTATAAATACATGCACGTTGATCTTTCTCCATCATCATATATAAATATATTCACCTATGTACATGCCTGTATTTAGACCTCTATAAATGCCCTTTACTTTCCCAATCTTTCCTCTATTTCCTTTTTTTTCTTGTCTCAATATTATGCTCAGATATGATTTTATATATCAAAAATCCCAAAAACTCCATAAGGGAAGTGCTGAAAGTGATAGAGGACAATGGCAGAGTGGCTGGCTACACAGACATAAGTCTATCGAACTGCAATACACATTGGATAAGACTATGAAAAAGGGAATCAAAAAGTTAGTACCCTCCGCATTCAGTTAGCCAAGCATAAACTGAAATATCGAGGGATATACCTAACCAAAAATGACGAAAGATTTGTATGAGAAAAACTACAGAACACTATTACAAGAAACCAAGAGTGACCTCAACAAATGAAAAAATATCCCATGACTGTGGATTAGAAGACTCGATACAGTAAAAATGTTAGTTCTGCTAAAGGCACTATATAAGTTTAATGCTATCCCAATACAGATACCATCATCTTTCTTCAAAGAATTGGAAAAAAAGATTACTAATTTCACATGGAGAGGGAAGATGCCTAGAATTGGCAGAGAACTCCGCAAGAAGAACAAAGCTGGAGGGCTTGCTTTACCTGATTATAGCACCTATTATATAGCCACAGTGGTCAAATCAGTGTGGTACTGGTATAACAACAGATATTCAGACCAATGGAAAAGAACTGAAAACTCAGAAATAAAATCATCAGCATACAGACAACTGATCTTTGAAAAGGGCCCAAAAATATCAAATGGGAAACAGATATCCTCTTTAACAAGTGGTGCTAGAAAAAATGGTTATCTACCTGCAGAAAAATGAAACAAGTCCTTTACCTTATTTCATGCACAAGAATAAACTCAAGGTGGATCGCGGACATTGAGGTAAAACCTGAAACTATTAGGGCCATCAATGAAGGAATTGGAACAAACCTGAGAACTTTGGTACAAAGGCTATCAGCAATAGGGGAGGACACAAATATAGAGGAGTCACAAATTGACAAGCGGGATATACTGAAGATAAAACACCTGTGTGCATCGAAAGAATTCACCAAATATGTAGTAAAAGAGTCAATGACAGGGAAAACATCTTTAGCAATGACATCAGACAAAGGTCTTGATACTAAAATCTACAATACCAAATCTACCTTCCAAAAAGAAAAGAAAATTAATTACCCACTGAGGTGGACAAAGGACCCGAACAGTAGTTTCACAGGGGCAGAAATCCGAATCGCCAATAAACATATGAGAAAATGTTCCTAATCACTAACCACAAGAGAAATGAAAATTAGGAACATTTATGAGATACCACCTAAAACCCTCAAAAATAGTCCAAGTCAAAAAATTAAAAAGTAATAAGTGTTGGAGGGGCTGTGGTGAGATAGGAACTCTCTCCCACTGCTGGTGGACCTGTAGGAATAATGTACAGCCACTATGGAAATTGATTTGGCAATATCTAAAACAGATGGAAATTGAGCTACCATATGACGCAGCATATACCCAGAAGATGCAAGAAGCAAATCATGGCCAGACATCTGTGCTCCAATGTTCATCGCAATGCAGTTCACAATTGTAGAGTTGGAAAAAACCTACCACATATACTCCAGTATAAGCCAAACCGAACCTCAGCCGAGGCACCTAATTTTAGCCCAAAAACTGCACTAAAAGTGAGCTGTAAAACTCAGCTTATACCTGAGTGTATCTGGTAAATTTCCATCAGTGGACGAATGGATTAAAAAACTGTGGTACATACAAACAATGGAGTACTACACATCCCTAAAGAGCAGTGATAAACTCATGAAATACATGACCGCATGGGAATTGGAAGAAATTATGACACGTGAAGTAAGCCAAGCACGAAAGGTCAAGTACAAAATGAGTCCACCGAGGTAAGCTTGTACAGCAAAAGGGGCACAGGGGAAAGCTACTATATGCATACATTTCTGGGGTGAGGTCCCCAGGTACTGTGGCAGGGGCCAGACCCAATCCAGGGATGCATATGGCAGCCAACTAAAAAGGAAAAAAATTAAAAAGACATGGGTTCTGGGGCATTAGGGAACTAACCCACCCAAGGGCAGGGTATTGTCTATATCTACACAAGAGAGGGAGAGAAGAACCAGACCTCATCCCAGGGTTGAGTGAATGTAACATACAGGCATGAAACAGTGAACCTACAGAGAGGTTCCTGACCCAGCTACGTGGACTACCCCCATGCCCCCTGCCCCAAGAATGCACTGCAGAGGTCAGCACTAAAGCTACAGCTTGGGGAGAGGGGTATGTCAGACCAGAGCACACAGGAGTAAAGGAAGAATGAAGGAGAAAGAGAGAGTGGAACACATCCTGCCTCACCAAGCTCTAGGGTCGATAGTCCAGCTCAGAACAGTAAGTGCACAGAGAGGACCATAGGGCCAGCCCCACCATGAGACACCATGTCCCTAACTGACCCATAACACCACTGGGACAAAAGGAGAAAGAATGCAGGAATTGGGCCTGATCTGACCACACCACACCTGGGCGAAACACCTGAGTATACAACAGAGCAGCAAGGGGAGCAAAGAAATGTAGCCCCACAGGAATCCCGAAAATAGAGTTCGAGGGCAGGGCATGGCATCTTATCAGACTAGGCTGAAAACCACTCATAAAAGTCAACACACAGACCTGGAACTATTTATATGTTTTTTGTTTTTTGCTTTTGTGTTTATTCCTTTTGCGTATCTATTTAGATATGATAGGCAGGAAAAACAATCTAGAGAGGAAAACAATGGATCGATGGTTGGGGTGGGGGTGGGGGACACATGAAAGAAGGGGAGGTGGGAAAAGAGGGGGGAGGAGCCAACAAACCCAGGGACAAGGGAACAAGTGATCTAAAATCGATGATGAGGAAGGTGTAGGATGTTGGTGGGGCTTGATCAAGTGCAGTGTAGCCAATAGAAATTAATGAAAGATGAATGAAGGTCAACCATGATAGTGGGACAAGAGGAAAGTAAAAGAAAATAGAGAAAAGAACTGGGAGGCAAGGGACATTTACAGAGGTCTAAATACAGGTTTGTACATTGTGTGTGTATATGTATATATATAAAACTATAGGGAAATAGATGAATTTACATATATTTATATGCTAAGTACTAAGGTAGATGACAGACATTGGGCCTCCACTCAAGTACCCTTAAGCCCAAGAACACTGTTCTAAAAACCTGATATTCTGTGATTCTCACCTTCATTGACAAGGTCACTGAGGACAAAATGTGTGCATAAGCAAAAGTGGTGAAGAAAGCTGAGGGTATCTGGCTATCAAAAGATACAGTGTCTGGGATTTTAAAGGTTTCAAGATAAACAAATGCCCACCTAGCTGAGAAACAACAAAGCCCACATGGAAGCAGCACTCCAGCCTGTGTGATGATGTGTCGATGGAAACAGATGTCAGGCATTAAAGATCCAGAACAAAAAAATCATATCGATATGAATGAGGGAGAGAGCAGAGTGGAGACTCAAAGTTCATCTGGAGACAACTGTAAGAGACGAACGAACATAGCACCCATGAAACATACAACCTTCCTCTAATTGCCTGCCGACTATCATGACCCCAATTCTACCTTATAAACCCAATGAGATCAGAGCATGTACACTGGTACAGATAAGAGCTAGCAACACTGGGAATCCAAGACAGATAAAACCCTCAGGACCAATAATGAGAGTAGTAATACCAGGAGGGGTAGAGGGTAGGTGGGGGGAGAAAAGGGGACCCAGTGACAATGATTGACATATAACTCCTTCCTTGGGGACAATTAACAGAAAAGTGGGTGAAGGGAGATAGCAGTTGGTGTTAAGATATGAAAAAATATATAAATTATTAAGGGGTTAAGAGGGAGGGAGGAGAAAAAATGAGTTGATACCAAGGGCTCAAGTAAAAAGAAAATGTTTTTAAAATGATGAGGTCAGTCTTTTGTGAACTTTTTGTACATAAGTATTTGTTACAACTATTTTAGCAAATGCTTTCTATTTCTCTTGCTTGTGTATATCTTGGCTGGCGTTTCTGAAAATAGTGCAAACATTATTTTCTTACTGGGGAATGAGGGTTTTTTTTTCTTTTTTAGTTTGTGTGGTGCTGGGGGGAGGGGATGGTTTATGTTGAATGTTTAGTTTTTCTTCTGCATGATACATCACATTGTGGGATCTTTAGAAAACTTCATACTGTATGAATACAAAAATAAAATATTTGAAACTTGAAAAAAAATGATGGCAACATATGTACAAATGTGCTTGATATGATTGATGGATGGGTGGAATGTGACAAGAGCTATAAAAGCCCCCAATAAAATGATTTTTTTAAAAGAAAAAAGATTAAAGTTTTCAAGGATTTTGTCCAGCTTGAATCTGCGATCAGTGCTCACGAAAGTGCAGTCAAGAGATCAAGTGATGAAGTGCATTGAGTAAATCTGTTTCACAAGACCTCTTTAAAGTATTAAACAGCAAGGATGTTACTTTGACTACTACGAAGCATTTGGCCTCCCTCAAAAACAAACACCTCAGGGGGCTAATGGGACACTTTGGACAAGGTAAGGTATGAAAAATATATATAGATAAAATTTAAGGGTTCATAAGGGTGATAGGGTGGGAGAGGGAGGGAAAAAAGAGGAGCTGATATCAAAGAGATCAAGTAGAAAGAAAATGTTTTGAAAATGATGATGGCAGCATCTGTATAAATTCACTGGATATAACTGATTTATGGATTGTTATATGTAAGCGCCCCCAATAAAATGATCAATAAAAAACAAACAACCCTAACTCACTGGCATCAAGTTGATGCCAACTCATAGAGCCTCTGCTACAATAGGCTAGCACTGCCCCTGTGAGTTTCTGCAAACGGACCTTCTTTATGGGAGCAGAAATCCCTGCCTTTCTCCAGCAGAGCAGCCGGTCATTTCAAACTGCTGACCTTGCAGTGGGCAGCTCAGTGTGTAGCCGTGACCCAAGTCACACTATTTTCAATTGTCTAACATGTATGTGACAGTTGGACAATAAGAAAGATCAAAAAGGAATCGATGCATTTGAATTATGGTATTAGTGAAGAATATTGAAAGACCCACAGACTGAACAAATCTGGCTTAGAAGAAGTACAGCAAGATTGTGTCTCACCCACTTTGGACGTGTTGTCAGGAGAGATCAGTGGCTGGAGAAAGACATGAGGCTTGGTGAAGCAGAGGGCAGAGAATAAGAGAAAGGCCTTCAACAAGAAGATTCACATAGTGTCTGCCTTGATGGGCTCCAACCTAGGAACAACTGTGAGGTTGGCATATTGTTACAGAATCTGAAGCAGCATTGATAGCTAGGGTATTGAGAATAAAATTATGCTTAAACCACTACAGTCTCTTTCTACTAAATCAATAGGTTGAGTTTCTTTTATCTCTAAGATGGAAAATATTTTAAATCGCCCATGGGATCATTATACATGAATTGGGGCTTTACCTTTCTTGATACATTTCTATGGTGTCTTTATAGTAGGTGTGCTTGCAATAACACTATGTTTGGGTCAAGTGAACATAAGCAAAAGAGTCATGTAGCAGCTTCTGGGAATCTTCCCTATCTACTCCCTTTGTCCTTTCTCTCCTTCCTCCACCCTGCTGTTTGAAACTCAGACTGAGACAGATCCTCCATTCCAAAGACTGAACTACAAGACAAATTCAGGAACACAAGGGAAGAGTGCTGAACAGCTGAACTAAGATATGAAGATTAATAAATACATAAATATTTAAAAAAAGATATGAAGATCAGCTGGATTTCAGAGTTAAGATTGAAGTGGAAATGAATAGGACTTTGTGGCTGACTGAAACAGAAGGAAAATATCTAAGATGTTGGGCAAGGAAGACTGCCTACATAGAGTGTCTTTTATATTAAAGTTGGAAAGGTTTATCTAGTACGTTCACCTTTGAAAACATAAGTTCTCAGACATGTCAAAAGATTTCCAACTATGTCCTTTAATATAGAAATATGGCAACAGAAGGGTGGTTTTAGTTGATTAGGTATAAAGAACCAAAATCTGAACCCAAGTACATTAATATTTTATAAAGCAAGCAACAGACAAAGCTATCTCCCTTGGTTATCTTATCATGATTATTTCTTGGTCCTGTGGGCTCATCCCCTTCTATCTCCTAAATTAGAATGTTCTTTAATACTCAAGTCTTTGATCCTCTTTTTGTTCCCCATTGAAATATATTTTTGGCTTGAACCTCTCTATGATACTTATTTTAGACCTGTGTTTTGTAATACAAACTTGACCTGACTGGTACTCTTTTCTTCAGCTGTCTTCAGGATTTTTTTTCATTCATATTTCAATTTCAAATTCTTTTTTTGTTTTGTTTTGTTTTTTGGGCATCACTGCCCTCAGGTGGTGGGAGTAGGAGGCCCATCCTTTGCTCTGTGGAGCTGGAATTGAACCTCCATCCCAGTGGACTGCAGTCCCGCGCACAACCACTACGCCACCGAGGCTCAGCCCTCAATTTCAAATTCAACATGTCTAAAAGTTATGTCATCTTATTTTATAACACCAACTCAAAGCATAATAGTACTTAAAATTTTAATGTTTCCCATGTTTGACACTTTAGAATCATTTTGACTCCTTCCTTCATTGTGTCCTGTACAGTCAAAAAAAACATTCAATTCTCCTATTCTCTTTTAAAATATTTAACTTTTCTCCCTTGCTCTTCTCAATGCTGCTAATGGTCCATTCCATGTCCCAGAGCCTCGTCCACTTACATTTCTGCCTCTCATTCAGTTTCTCAATGTGGTATAAACCTACTTGTCAATTTAGAATAGCCTCCTCGTGAATTATTTTATTACTCTCTTATGTATGTCTAGGAACTCTGGTGGCACAGTGACACTCGTTGGGCTGCTAACAACAAGTTCAGCAGTTGGAAACCAGCAGCCACTCTGCAAGGGAAAGACAAGGCTCTCTTCTATAGAGTTACAGTCTCGGAAACTCACACAGGCAATTCTAACCCGCCCACAAGTTTGCTATGTGTCAGAGTCAAGACCATGGAAGTGAGTTTGCTTTATTAGTATTTGTAATGCATTTTAAGTAAACATGTACAGTTCTGCCATAGCTGTGTTGTGTATTAGAATGCTATTGATGCTGTAAAAGTTTACATAGCATACTTAAGAAACATATTGCTTTCATCTCATGAAATTTTGCACATTATCATTCTCATTCACTAACCATCCAAAGAAAAATTGTCACTTATTTTGGAAGTTACCAGAATGAGCTTTTATTTGTTTTTGGTTCCCTTACCAACACTCAGCAGAGTAATTAGCAAGTTTACATCTATTTTCATCAGACTATCCAAGAAATTTTTTTGTTCTGTTCATGGAACAAAAGATTAGCATTATGCCATAATTAATTGATCCCAGCTTTATTTCAGATTTTCTGTGAAATTTTATGCAATATTAGGAATCTCTCTATGCCTCAGTTTTCATATCTTTATTCTTGGATATACCTAATTCAAAGGGTTGGAAGATAAAAGTTACTATTTTGTTATTACTTAAAATTAGCTACCAATAGTGAATGACATGCAGTAAATACTCAATAAATGTTAGTTATTGTTATTATCACGTATATTACTAGTTAATAATATGTATTCTATATCTAATCTGTGCTCTTTATTTTTATAGTTTTCTTTATCTTTTCAGAGTTTACACACTTATTATTTAAGGACATTACCCACTCACTCATTGAAGGTAAAAATCATAGTCTTAATTTTTTTTTTGAGGACATCACTGCCTCCTGGTGGGAGTAGGAGGCCCAGCCTTGCTCCTGGAGAGTTGTTGCTGGATATGAACTGCCAATCCTGTGAGCTGCAGTCCTGCACTCAACCACTACACCACCGGGGCTCAGCCCTACAGTCTTAATATTCAAAACTAGTATTTATTTTACTAGTAGTAGCAGCCACTTACCCTTCCAGATCTAATTGGTGGCCACACCCCATGAATTCTATCTCCTTTGCATCTTTCAGATGGCTCCATTCTCTATATTCATCTGCGTTCATGCAATTTTATGATTGGGATCACTAACTTCTCAACTTGTCTCCCAGTCTCCCTACTTACCATAGATACTTGTGTATAAGCCAACCCAAATAACAGCTAAGGCACCTAATTTTACCACAAAACTGCATTAAAAATGTGCGGAAAAAGCTCGGCTTACACACAAGTATATACAGTAATCTCTTCACATCTATCCTCAGTACTGCTATTTGAACCATTTTTCCAAAGGCACATCTTACCACGTAGCTTTCCTTATTCTTCCACGACTCCTGCCATCTGTAAATTAAAGTCCATCTTTTTAAAAATAGCATCCTTTCCCCCATACTTGTGCCATTCTGTTGGTCAAATATGCACTTGAAATATGTTTACAATTAATTTTTATAAGCTTTGCTTATTCTTATCTATTAATTCATAGATAAGTTAATGGATTTAGTCATATTTAGCTTTTCATTCTCTAACCAATTCACTGTTCAGCATCAATTTATATACATCACTAAATGGTCAAAAAGATGCTATAGCATACAATTAGTAAAAAGATACTTAACATTGCCTGACGTATATAAAGTTTCCAGTGAAGTTTAATGGATGAATAAATGAACCCATTACTGTCTCACAATAATGACCAAAAAATCCCACAAGAATAATCTTTTTTCTTACTTTATCTGCAAGGAACTGGTTGCGACGATCTTCAATAAGTTTTTCCACAGCCTTCCTGTGTTCTAGTTGCTTCATTCTTTGTTTCTGGGCATTCATTAATTCAATGCGGTCGTCCTCTGCTAGTTTAGCGAGGATGGCTTTTCTGAAGGTCTCCTCTTCCTCTTTTGCAGCCTGTAGTACTAGCTCCTTCAGTGCCATTTGTTCTTCAAAATTTCGCTTCATTTCCTTTCGCTTTCTTAACTTTGTTTCTTCTTCTTCCTATAACAATATAGCAAAGAGTCAATTCAGTAACAATTTCTTTACATCTGATTTATAAAGAAAAGGTATCAGAGGTTTTTTTATGCTTAGAGTTAGTTTTGCAATGAACCGAATAAAGTTCTAAACTTAGAGTTCAATCTGAGCAGTTTAGTTATCAAACAACCTGAAAATATAAAGCCTTTCCAGATAACATTTTTGCCAGTTCTTTTAAAACTAGTTGGATAAAAGGCTACAATTGGATTGGTGCACTGCCTTGGCAAATCTGTTCCAAAAGAGCTCTCTCTAAGGTCTTCTGAGAGAAAGCAAAGATGACTCTTGCGAACTGACCCAGGCAATGGTAGTTCCAATTGCTTCACATGCATGTGAAAATGGGCACTGACAAAGGAAGGTCAATGAAGAATTAGCGTACTCAGATCATGGTGTCAGCAAAAAATACTGACTAAACCATGGACTGCCAAAAGGACAAACAAACCAATCTTGGAGAAAATACAGCCAGAATGCTCCTTTGAAGGAAGGCTGGGAAGACTTATTTGGCACATATCATTAGGAGGTACTAATCTTCAGAGAATGGCATCATGCTTCATGAAATAAGAAAGGGCTTCAAAAAGTATATGAAAAAATGAAATGAAAAGGTAATGGAATTTTCCCAAAACTTTAAAAAATTCTCCTCATAATAGACTAGTGAAAAAGAGAAATGTTGGGCTGAGCCCCGGTGGCGTAGTGGTTGTGCGCGGGACTGCGGCCCACTGGGACGGAGGTTCAATTCCAGCAGTGGGGCTGGGCCTCCGACTCCCACCACCGGAGAGCAGTGATGCCCGCCCCCCCCCCCACAAAAAAAAAAAAAGAAAAAGAAAAAGAGAAATGTCCTCAAGGAGATGGATTGAGAGTGGCTGCAACAGTCAACTCAAACAGAGGAATAACTGTGGGAGTGGTGCCGGACTAAGCAATGCTTTGTCCCATCATACATAAGTTGCTATGAGCTCAGAGCCCAAGGCATCTAAGAACAAGAATTGGTGTCAATTTTAGAGATAGAGATGGAATCAATGACTCCTCAGAAGACTGGACAGGAACCTGAGAGGTGGCGTAAGTTGAGGCCGATGGGGGAGCAACAATTCAGAAGAGAAGAATGAGAATAGTTGCCCCAAAAGATGCAGAATCAATGTCACTGAATTACTTATGCATGCAGACACTTAATTGGGGGATGCTTTTCTGTGTATGTTCTCAACATCAACAAAACAAAGACAATTAAAAGCTGATGTATATTTTAAACCCTTCTCTAACAAACCTTGCCCAATTCTATCTAACATAAGCTTCAGGCAGGACAATATGCTGGAATTATTCAGATGACTACCAAGGCACTACATTGGTTCTTATAGATAACAATATTTATTTTTAAGCCAAAAGACTGTGCTAAATAGATGTGGGGGGCCTAAATGGGGAGAGGGGCCAGAATCTTAAATAAAGGACACCTGAGATAGGTAGTTTTTGTTTTCCAGTCTTTATACTGAAACGAAACCCACTGCTGCCCAGTCTGTTCTGACTCAAAGAGAACCTTCATGGGGTTTCCAAGACTAAATCTTCATAGAAGTGGAGAGCCCCGTGGTTCAGTCACCCCCTAGGGCGCCTTCGTCTTCAGAATATTGTGAGCGGGAGTTGAGGAGGGTTAAGAGTGTTAGATGAGCCAATCTGTAGAATCGGCGCCAGCAGTTTTGTTCACTGTATTTTATATTGCATGTTCAACCTCTCCTTTTCAATCTTACCTTCTTCACCTACCTATATCCAATTCCCCTTGTAAGTCTAATTTTCTCCAAAGTCTTCTCAAATCAGTCTAATCTATATAGCATTTAACTTTTTCATCACTTAATTTTATTTCATATGTGCCTTACATATTCACTGAGAAATAAATTCCTCGATAGGTTAACTTTGAAATGTCAGCTACAGAGTATTTTTCATCCTGTGTATGTTTGTCATATAGTATAAAGAAGTGAACAGGATCAGAGAGGATAGAGATACTGTCTCATTTAGTTTTGAACTCTTCCAGAACTTCAAGAGTATTTAGCATTCAGAAATGTAATCTATATTGAATTGAATGACCTGTAGATATTTCCTGGACTCCATCCTTCCTGTGAATTTTAGTTTAATCCAATCTACCAAAAGAAAAGAGTTTTTTGGGAAAAAATCCTTTATTATATTTTCAACTGAAAGTGGGTTTGTGTACTTTTGACAAGCCTGTATCAGTATCATAGTAATTATATAATAGGAATTAAATAATTTTTCATCCCTTTCTATATTCAAAAACCTACTGTGTAGCTTGACAATTAGCTGTTCATTAAAAGATTTAAATAACTTACTATAAGACCACCCTGAGCCTGAAAATACTTAAAAGAGAGCTATTGTGGTCTGAGTTCAGCCTTGATGGAAGAACCTTACATCAGGGCCTGCATACAGATATTTAACTGGAGAGGTGGTATAGTGGCACTGTATAGTCACTATGCCCAGGTGGCATAGTGGGTCATACATTGGGCTGTTAACCACAGATGAGCAATTCGAAACCACCAGTCACTCAAGAGAAAGATGAGGGTTTCTATTCCCCTAAGAGTCTTATTGCTACATTGTTAAAGCACTTGATGGCTACAGTCACAGTCTGGAAAGTCCTATGGGGCAGTTCTGTCCTATAGGACTGCTATGAATCAGAATCTACTCAACAGCAATAGGTAGAGAGCAATCATAGGGCTTGCTCCTGTACTGACACACAACAGTCATCCAGGAAGCAGCAGTGAGAGACAGACTCGGTGGAACAGGGGAGGCTACAAAGCCACCACAAGGCCCAAGACTGAGTGAGCTGATTATCATCCTGGGCAAACGAGGCTCAATCCTGCTACAATCCTGGGAGGAATGCTTGGAGCGCTCTCCAGGACTGTGGGGTGGGATGACAGGAAGTAGTGCTTCTGTATTCTCTTCCTCCCACCCTGGGTAAGGGCTACCTCAAAGGCTGGTCTTTGCCCTTGCCACTGCAATTAAGGAAGCTAGAAGCCTAAATCTGACCCTCCCAACTGTTCTTCCCAGTTGTCTGTGAAATTAAGGGGATGTGAGGCATGGCACAAAATGTTGGATCAAAATATAGCCTTAGCCTAAATTTGTCAGATTTTCCTACATCTCTGGATTTAACTCTGAAAATTATGCCAAGGGGAATCACAGTAGATAATCAAATAACCTCTCTTTGCTTTTCTAAGCTTCTCTACATCTACTCTTTCTAATTGGATTTGTTTTCCCAGTTCTTTCTATTAGTCCAGGGATTAATGCTACTATGCTTCCCTGATTGTTAGATGGCTTCCTTACACATTCTAGCCTTACACTCGGAAAAAATACAAATTCTTTTCGTAGTTACTGAGTTGATAGGTAGTACAACATATAGTATACTCATCCTCTCAAGAACCTGTAAATTTCTTCTTCAACCCAATAATTAACTGGGGAAAATACTTTAGATTTTCAGTTACGTTAAAATATGTGTTATTAATTTTGAGAGTTGCTGATAAAATATTGCTTGCCCTTTAAGAAAAAAATGCAAGCATGAAAACATAAAGCACCTAATTTTCCTCAAAATCATTCTAAACCCTAAGAAGGATTTTATTTTGAGGAAGTATTTTATATAGTTTTCATGTAAGTATAACAATAAGTATATGCTAACTGAATATTATTAAAGGGTAAAACATGATAACAGATCAAAGTTTTATATAAATATTAACAAACATGTTTTATAAAATCCTAAGAAATAACTTACCTAATAAAATCTGATGTGTGCATTTTTGCAAACCCTCTGAATTCTCCATGAGAAAGCACCTAACATTGACCCAATGACTACAATTTTAAGAAAGTGCTATCTCTGTAAGAAAATGAGTTCTTCAGGCTAGTTACCCCACTACGAGAGGAAAAAGTTGATGATCCCATTATTTTCAGGCAAAGCAATTGTTTATTTACATTACAAGCTTTACTTTCCACTTAGAAAGTCCAAAGTACCAAAGTGATTTAAGTGGAATAGAATATAAAATAATCCAATATTTTCAAATTTATAAATGTCCTGTCTCTCTAGATATTTTGACTACAACATGGGTACTTCTTCAGGCTGTGCTCATGACTACTGCCTTCTGGCTTAGGTGAACTCATGGGATAAAAGACAACCACATAAACACATCATTAAAAGCTGGTCTAAAACAGAGTTTGGAGGCAGGGAGTTATGAACTAGAAAAGAACAGTCTAAACTCCACAGTAAAGTCTGAGCCGAGACATGACTTTGAGCTTTCGTTATTATTTCTTCCTAGCCATGAAAAGAGTAGTTCTCTTTTTTAATAAAAATAAACGTGCTTTTGGTGAGGCAGGGTTCCGGCTTGGATGTGACTCGGATGGCTGTCCTCATATAGGGAATTCTCCGATCCCAACCACCCCTGCCAGGGAGTAGTCTTAAATCACAGCAACGTGACAGAATAGAGTGAAACTGCCCCTGAAGGGTTTAAGGATTCAATTTTTACTGAACCCCCAAACCCAATGCCCTGAGTCCATCCCAATGCACAGCTACCACATGGGACAGGCTGGGTCCATCCCAATGCACAGCTACCACATGGGACGGCTTGAACGCTATAGGGTTAGAAAGCCTCAGGCAAAAATGTACAATTCTGGCACTCAAGTTAAAGGAAATGCTAACAGTATAACCTCAACCATTTAAAAACTATTCGAGCAGTAAAATTTTACAAATGCTCACATGCTGCATGACTGCTTACATGATACAGAATGTTGGGTATGTATAGAAGTGGTCAGATGTATTAAAAATGCAACTTCATTGCCTTATCGCAAAATGATTTTCTCCTCCATGCCAATCATCTTAACAATTCTAAGACTCACTTTTAATTTCCTCCTATCTATTTCGGCTTGTTCTTCCTGATATAATTCTTGTCGCAGTTGCTCCAAGTCTTCCTGTTGCCTCAGCATTTCCTCTAACTTCTGAGCCAGCTATGAAATGAAAAAGAAAACACAAATATGAATAGGAATAAAATTCTCCAATTAATATTTCAGAAATACTCACTAAGGAAGTGATTATTTTAATACCGCATTCCGAAATTGTGCTCGTTTTTCCTCAGACTCTTGAACTTTCGCCATCCTATCTTCTTCCCTCTGCTTCTGTATATTGGCAAACTCCATCAGTTTTCTGTTCTCTTCTTCCATCTCCTCAAGTTTCTTTTGTTTCCAGAGAGCCTGTTGTCTCTGAAACTCTTCTATATACCTTCGAGTTGCATTCATTTTTTCTAACTTTTGTTGTTTTTCCCTAGAAAACAAAAAGGGGTACAATTTTATAAAAAGAGAACCATTAACTGTTAAATGAAAAGAACTATTTTCTTCCATTGAAAATAATGTGGCAACGATTTTCATCTTCACAATCTGTTTATTCATTTTCTTTTTTCTGTTTTTTTTGGGGGGG
>PVJH01041558.1:0-14807 GCA_004026705.1 Nesogale talazaci | reverse complement strand
CCCCCCCCCCGCCCGGAGGAGGTGAGCTGGCTCTCTCCCCGTTTAAATGCACATTCTTTCCATTAAATTGGACTGACGCAGAATAGCTTTCCTGCTAAAGTCCTCTTACAAAAATTCAATTTCAATCTTCTGCTTTACTTATTACTGTTTCTCAGAAATGGGATTTACAAATATGGACCCGCAGACATATCTCAATTTAAGCACCGCAATCGCGAGGACCCCTAAATGCCTGGATTATACCGCCGGTCGATACAAGTCATTTCTCTTCATGCAACAGGAGGAATTAAAATGGAGCTTGGTAATGACACGTGGGGCAGGGCAGGGCAGGGCAGGGAGCAGGCCGAGAGGAGGCTCGCCTGCCAGAACGTGGAAGGGGTGGGGGTGGGCTTGCTTCCCTGGATCTCTGTTGCTGTGGCTTATGTGTTTAAAGGGAGGTGTGTGTGTGTGTGTGTGTGTGTGTGTGTGTGTGTGTGTGTGTGTGTGACACTGCTGAGCAATGTGAGGTTTTCTTCCCTGTTAGTAGGGGTCCAGGGGCAGAATGTTCACCTCCCTCCTGGGAGACCGGGGTTCAATTCCCACCTGGAGTGCTTCATGCTCGGCCTATCTGTGGGCTTGCTGCAGGCTGCTTTGATTCGAAACGCATTCTGGCTGAGTTTCCTGAGAAGCACACGGAGGACAGGCTGGGCACTGCTATCCAAAAAGGATCATCTGGTGCCAACTGTGTGGATCACAAGGTCCAAGTAGATGACAGCCAGAGACAAAAAAACCAAACTCAGAACCCTCGAGTCCACGCCCACTCGCAGCCCCCTGTCGGACAGGGTAGAATGGACCCTCTGGGTTTCTGAGACGGTCACTCTGGAAGAGAGTAGAGAAAGCTCTGTCTTTCTCCTTCGGAGCGACCAGTGGTTTCGAACTGCCTGTCTTATGGATTGCAGCTCAGAGCTCCTCTCCGCCACAACAGAAGTGCTCCAGGAAGCCTCAGTAGGGACCTGGAGGTGGCAGTCAAGAGGTCAAATCACGCACTGCCTGGGGTACTTCTGCTGCCCAAGGCCTCCTTAGAGTCTTGAAAAGCAAGGAGGTGACCTTGTGGACTAACGTCCACATGACCCAGTCGTGATCTTTTCAATCACCTTGTGTGACAGTGAATACGGGAGATCGAAGAACCGATGCCGGAGCAGCGTGTTCCAAGCGCCACGGACTGCTAAGAGGACCGACAGATCTGTTTTGGAATGACAACGGTGGCTGGAGTGTTCCTTAGAGGCCAGGAGGCTTAGACTTCTTCCCCTGGACATTGTAGCTGTTGTGTCAGGAGAGCCCAGTCCCCGGAGAAGGACGTCTCGTGCTTGGTAAAGTGGAGGGGGCTGCACAAAAGAGGAAGGCCCTTGACAAGATGAGCTGGCACAGTGACCACGAGGGGCTCATTTGTCCATAAGAATAATTGTGAGACCAACACAGGACCGGGTGGTGTTCCCCTCTGTGGTCCACCGTGTCCCCAGAGGTCAGCACCAACTGGATGGCACCACCAACACCAACGGAGATGGTTTCCAACACGTTCACAGATGGACCTCGGTGGCAGTCATGTGTTTATGTTAATTTCATGATTGAGCTATAGGGGTGGAGTCTAGCCTTTTTAGCTGGACATAGCCATGGAGTAGCCAATGAGGCCTCTGTGTGGGCCTGGCTTTCTCCTGAGACTTCTGGGAAATCTCACGGTATTTCCCTGGTGGAGATGAGAAACCATCTCCCCAGTTGCTGGGAGTCAGTCTCTGAGACGACGACGAACTACGAACAAGACAAGATGGCAGCGTCCCAGGTCCTGGAGAGCTGGAGGAGAAGCCACACGGCCTTACCCTGATGGAACCAGACCTCTGAAGCTGGAGAAGCCACATGGAGACCCCTGCCTGTGCTGAGTTGCTTCTACCACCACTGGATGCTATTGATGGACCCTGAGCCCTGGAAGCGAGGAGCCATGGGGAGACCCCTGCTGGCACTGGGGACTCTGCACCCACTGGCCTGTGACTTCATGAGTCAGAAGGAGACTTTGCAGACTGGTATCAGGCATATGGGCTAATATCAGACTTAAGACTTTGAACTGGTCTGCGTTGGGATGCTTTATCCATGTCACATTCCTTTTGTATATAAACCTTATCCTTATATCCATATGAATGTCTATGGATTTGTTTCTCTAGTCTACCCAGACTAACACAACCTCCCTGTCCTCTGGTCATTCTCCTTCCTTCCTTCCTCCATCCTTCCTCCTCCTCCACACTCTGATATGGAGATGGAAGACCCCCAAACCATCTAGGAAGCAGAACTCATGTAGATGTACACCTAGATGTACAATGGAGAAACAGGCACCATGGTTACTCCGCTGCTTGATTATAAAGCCCTCACTCCCCCCCCACCCCGCCACCGTCAGGTGCATGCTCTCTGATCTGTAGTCCAGGATGGGGGCCTCGTATGTACTGTCTCATAGCCACCTTGTCTCAAACAAGAGTTCACCCCAGTCTCAACATCTCACCGCCATCCAGTCGACTCATAACGATCCCTAAAGGACAGGGCAGCACTGCCCCTGCGGGTTCCCAAGGTGGCCAGTCTTTTACGGCAGCAGAAAGCTCATTTTCCTCCCCTTTGGAGTGGTCAGTGGTTTCAAACTGTGGACCTTGTGGTGAGCAGCCCAACTCGTCACCACTACGTCACCAGGGCTGGCCATAGGCTTCTCCTGGGTGTGTTCCATGCCCAGCCTCCCTTACAGACAAAGTGACTGTAAATGAGGTGCGTCATCCAGGGCCTGATAGGGTAGGACAGTCCCCGTGCCTTCTCTACCCTCTCCTTCCCACTGGACGGAGGCTGTGGAATCCACCTGTGGAAGATGGAGGAGCCCGGGTATTACCACATGGCCCCATGGAAGACTACCTGCCAACACTGATCCCCTGCCCAAGCCCGAGACTCGAGGTGTGCTTCCATCCAGAGGCTGGAGGTTCTCAGCCGGGGGCACCCAGCCCCCACTGGGGCTCTAAGTGCAGGGCTGTGCCTGCTGCTGGGATGCCTGGGTTTTGAGCTCCCATCTTCAGGGGCCAAGCAGTTCCCCTGAGTTCCCTTTCGTTTCTTCAATTTCTGCTTCTCTCCCAGGAATCAATCCACCCACAAGGGCTGGGTGTCATTCGACTGCCCTGTCCCACTCATCCTGCTGCCCCGCTGGGGGCCCGCCCCACGCGATGGAAATTGCCCGGATGGCAGCCGACGCGTGGTCTCTTCGGCGGGTGAGCGGTACTCTCTGGTGCGCCTGCTCTCCTGGCGCCTGTCCGGCGGCGCTGCCAGGCCCGGGGTCTGCTTGAACACTTCCAGGACAGCCTCTCCCACCTGCTGCCTCGGGCTGGTGCACTCAGCGTGCGGCTGGGCTCCCGCAGAGCCTGTAAAGGAGGAGGGGACATGGAAGAGTGCGAGCTCTCTCACTCAGCCGAGACACGGCAGGCCACCCCTTTCACTCACTCTACTTGGTAACATAGTGAGAGAGGGAAAAAAAAGGAGCCAATGGCCTCCCTTGAACAAATGCCAATTCACAGAGGCCCTCTCAAATGGGGCAGAACTGCCCTGATGAGTTTTGGAGGCTGTGAAATTCCACGGGAATAGAAAGCCTCATCCATCTTCCACGCGGCGGCTGGTGGTTTTGAACCACTGACCTTTCAGGTCTCATCTCAACATGCAACCAGTATGCCACCAGGGGTCCTGGGGCAAAGCAGAGGGCCAACGAACAAGAGGGAGGCCCTCATGAGATGGATTGGCTCAAAGGTGGCGACGGCAGTGAGCAGGGTTCCAGAACCGACAGGGTTTGGTTCTGGTGGACCTGAGGTCACCAGGAGTCAAGGCAGGACACCCCACAACAGCAATTGGACCGGACTGGGCTTTTGCTTTGGATGTTCTTACGGCGCCACCTAATCACACGGATCCGAAAGGAACCATCTGCTTATGGCTCCCACAAAGGCCGCCCCAGGATTTCTCTGCGGTGTTGGGAGCCCCACACAGGGGCGCACGGGTGTTCCTTACCCCCTCTGGATCCTCTGAGAGGCTGGGAGAACAGCCAACCCTTCGTTGGATCATGGAGAGGAGGGAAGCAGACAATCCCATGGGCAGGGGGCAGCAGCTCTAGAACCCGAGGCCAGTTCCTCGCCTCCCAGAGACTTCGGTCTCTCAGCTGTACATGAACTCCAGAGGAATGAGTTACCTACCTGACGAGGGGTGGGGGTGGGGTGGAGGTAAAGGGGAGGCAGGCCTCGCCCCCCTTTTCATCTCTGCTGAGTTCTTCCCTGTCTCTAGCAGAGCTGCACTGATATAGATGAATCCAGGTTTCAGTATCTATGTAGTTTCTAAGGTGCCTTGGAGACATGTTGGTTTATACATTGGGTTGCTAACCACAAGGTCCTCGGTTCAAACCTACCAGGTGTCCTTCAGGCGAAAGATGAGGCTGTCTGCTCCCATAAAGATACAGCCTTGGAAACCCCCTGGGGCAGGTCTACCCTGTCCTTAGTTCAGAATGGTCTTTTCCATTGCCGACCTCCCCCCACGCTTCCCTTGGTCCCAAACTCAGAATGAGCGGGGTGCCTCCCCCAGCCCCACCCCCTGCACCCTTTCTTGTTCAGATCCTTCCAGTGTCTAAGGAGGGCAGGAGTCCCTGGGCGGTGTGACTGTTTAAGACACTGAGTGGTTGGTAGTTTAAGCCCACCCAGATGAAAGACCTGGTTGTTAACTACCTCCTCACCCTCCAGAATCAGCCCTGAAAAACCTGCCCAGCAACAGCCTGCAAAGAAAGCCCTAAGGAGACCACACATGAGCTCTGAGGCATTTTAGTCACGTGGGGCTATCATTGTCCACTCCAGACTCATAGAGGCCCCCCCCCCCCGATGGACACAGCAGGACGGCACAGAGGATTTCTAAGCTGTGTGATGGTTACACAGTTCCATGCCAACTTGATAAATAGGAGTGAAGGGGTGGAGTCTAGCCTGTCAATCAGGTCACCACCTGGTGATCCCTCCTGATGGGCGTGGCCTTCTCATGAGGATTCTGGAAACTTCATCTCTTCCTCCCTGCTAGACTTTCCTGTGGAAAAGTCACATGGAATCACGCGGAATGCAGCCAGAGCCCTGGGGATGCTCCCACTGTCATTGGATCCACCGGACTTTCCACCCACCGGCCTGTGATCTTCCTGCCTTTGACATGATTGCCTGTGCTGCGTGAGTCAGAGGAAACATTGATGAACTAGTATCAGACATATGGGCTGATATCGGACTGATTATGGACTTGCTCTCGCCTGGGCTGGGTTGTTTTCTTCACGGACAATCCCTCTGTGACACAAAGCTCTCTCGTACGCACATGTGAGTGTCTCTGGGCTGGCTTCTCTAGTCTAACCTGGCCTAACACAAGCTGGGAGGGGGTCCTGGTGGCACAGGGGTTACACATTGGGCGGCTAACCACCAGGTGCCCAGTGGAGAAAGATGAGCCTCTGACAGCCTGCAGGTGTTTCTGGTTTTTTTGTTTTGTTTTGTTTTTTGGGCATCACTGCCCTCAGGTGGTGGGAGTAGGAGGCCCAGCCTTTGCTCCGTGGAGCTGGAAGTGAACCTCCATCTCAGTGGGCCGCAGTCCCGCGCACAACCACGACGCCACCAGGGCTCGGCCCCTGCAGGTGTTTCTGACCATCTCTCAGGCCGTTGTGAGTCAGAACTGAACAGAGGGCGGGAAGTGTTCCTTTACAGGAACAAGCTGTCAGGTCTTTCTTCCTGCAAGTTGCTGGGTGGGTTTGAACTGCAGACCTCCGGTGAGCAGACTAGGTTTTTTTTTTTAATTTTTATTTTTTACTGCTTTCCTTTCGTGGTGATCAGACTGAGCAGGGTCATTGCAATGCACATGCAATTCCCACATAAGCCTCGAGTTCTTACCATTAGGCTCCATGGAGTTGACATTGTTCATTCGGATTTCTCGTGCTGCAGTGGTTTGGCTTTGGGGCTGCTAACCACAAGGTCCATGATGCAAAGCCCCCCGCTCCTCCAAGAGAGTAAAAGGAAGCTTTCTACTCCTGTGAAGAGTGACAGTCTCAGAAACCCATGGGGGCAGTTCTACCCTGTCCTGTAGGGTCACCATGAGTGGGCATTGACTCGATGGCAATGAGTTTGGTTGTGGAGTTGATGTTGGACTCATCTTTGTTTGCCCTTTTTCCCCCTCTCTGCTACTTTTCATATGGTTTATTTTTAGCTATCTTGCCTAAGTATCAGTCTGGGACACCCCAGGACAAACTTGCAGGGGCCGATTTGGGAGGGGGAGCAATAGCTCACCAGGAGGCCACAGGTTTGCAGGCACTCACCATCCTTAATCAAACTGTGTGCTGAGCAAACCATCAGAGAGGCTGGGTTATTGAAGAAGAGTGCGGAATCGGGATTGCAGGCAGGCGGATTAGAAACCAGTGGTGTGCAGAGGACACAACCTTGCTTGCTAAAAGGGAGGAGGAGTTGAAGCGCTTGCTGATGAAGATCAAGGATTGTAGCCTCAGGATGGAGTCACAACTCCCTGCAAGGAAGACCCAAATCCTCACACGGGGACTCACAGGTATCATCGTGAGACATGGAGAAAAGGTTGACATTGTGAACGATTTTGTCTCATGGAAGCAGCATCGCACATCGCATTAGGCCCATCTGCAGCACAAGACCGCTTTAGCGTGTCTAAAACCAAGAATGTGACTTTGGTGACTAAGGCACATCTGACCCAAATGGTGGTGTTTTCCAGGGCCTTCCTACGCATGTGAAAGGTGGACGCTGAGTAAGGACGCAGTAGAAGAATAAATGCCTTTGATTTGTGATGCTGTCAAAGAATATTGTGAGTATCATGGACTGTTCATAGGACCAACCTCTCTGTCTCGGAAGATGTAAGGTCGGGGGGGCTCCTGAGAGGCGAAGGTGGCGAGACTTTGTCTTACAGACTTGAGACAATAGTCAAGAGGACATTGTGCCTGGTAAAGTGGAGGGGCCGTGAAAAGAGAGGAAACCCCTCCTCGACCAGATGGACTGCCACCCACGCCACCCATGGTAGTGGCATCAATGGGCTCCTGCATTCGAAACCCTGATGAGGATGGTGCAGGACTGTGTGATGTTTCCTGCTGCTGTATAGGGCCGCTATGGGTCCATGGCACCTGACAACGTCAGACTGTGATGGAGAAAAATAAAGCAAATAAATAAGAAACAAATACCAGATACAGAAATAAATACCAAACACAAATAAAAGAAAACACCAGATCGCCCACCTTAGATCCATGCATTTCTATCTTTAAAATACACACACACACACACACACCACACTCTATGTAGCCTTGCTAGACAATTATGTCCTTAATAGCCCCCTGCCAGGGAATCTTAATAGCACAGATACTGTGTTGATTGTGCTGGGTGCCTATTGCTGTTTTACACAATAAAGAAAAGTCATTCTCCTTTGTCCCTTGCCCAAAGAACTAATTTTCACCCCGTTGGGGGTAGCACCATATGTGCCCTGGAGCAGGCCTGTCCTCTGGAGTTTGCGAAGCTGGAGACTGGTTCCCAGATGGGTTTGGAGCATCTTCAGGGCTTTTTTTTTTTTTTTTTTTTTTTTGCTCTTTTGTTTTTTAACTTCCTCCTGGGGTCAGGACGAAAATTTGCCCAGCAAATTGGTTTCTCATTAGACAATTCACGCCCAGTTGGCTTCAGGACGTTGAATGTCTTCCCCCAGAATGCAGCAGCCTCTGTCCACTTCCTCTTGTGTTTCCTGCTTCTTCTCACCGTCCACCTCTTCTGTCCTTCCTGCCTGTCTGAGGGCCCTGCCTGGGCACAGGCTGCCCTCGGGCTCCTGAGTTGCTGGCTGGTTGAAGGCAGGGTCTGGGGCTAAGTGTGTCTCTTGAGCCAACCCCAGCTCTTTCCGCATGGCACGCAGCTCTGGAATTAAACTGGAAAGACCTAGAGGCTACTATTCATGTCATGGTGGCTTCATTTGCTTGCAGTGGTGACTCAGATCTTCAATTTTTGTGAGGGGCAGGGCTGGCTTTTCTGTCTCAATTTGCAGACCGCTGGTCTAAGGAGTGGGGCCTCCCTGGTGTGTGGCCTGCTGGTGGTCTGGCTGGGACCTGGACCTCAGGGGTGTTCAGGTTCAGGTCTGCAGGATGCTGGGTGGCCACTATCTTGGAGGTACCACCAATCTCTATCAAATCCATAAAGGGGGCTGCTTTGTCAACTAGGAAGACTGCTCATGCATGGCTGTGCTGAAATATATCAATAAATCCCAAACTCAAGCAGGTGCTGCCCAGCTGATCTCCACTCAGCAGAGTACCAGGGCTCCACAGGGCTGTGCCTGGCTGAATTGTCAGAGGAAGACGGCAAGACCATTCTTCTAAGGTGCTTCCGGGACACCCGATAGTTGGGCTAGCAGCCAAGTGCATTAATTATGTGGGACACCCCGGGGGGTGTCCCACGGAACTGCATATTTTCTAGTAAATTATGTTTATTGCTTTTGTGCCAGGTAGAGTTCGGGGCCCGGGCAACATAGTGGGGTATCACAGTGGGCTGCTCACTGCAAGGCCAGCAGTTCAAAAGCACTCCAGGATCTGAGCGGGAGAGATGAGGCTTCAAATTCTTGCAAAGAGTTGCAGCCTCAAAAGGCCACAGCCCCTTCCTCTCCGTCTTGTAGTGCTACAGGGAGTCAGGTCTTTCTAGAAGGATCCTCTTGCAGGAGCAGTCGAAGAACAAAGAAGGCGGCTTATGTCCGTTCACCGCCGTCTCTGAGGATGCTGAGCGATCTGTGGCTGAGTCGGGTGTCTGCCTCACGCTCCAAGCTCGACTGTTTGTAGCTCAAGGGCTGGAGGGGTTCAGACGATGGTTGAACTTACTCATCTCCTATGTGGGGGTCCCAGAAGAGAGTTCCAGTCTGACATGGATTTGGAAGGAAGCCCTCTGGATCTGTTTCTGATCCTCAGCCCAGGGAAGCCTCAGGGAATCATGGCGCCTGGCTCACTTGCCGCAGATGCGCTGTGAGGAAGGACCCATCACTAAAGACAATAACCTGTTGGTGACCTTCGGTGAGATGGATTGGGCACCCTGACCCAAGTGATGGATGCCAAGCACCAGAGAGTGTGCAGAAGATGCCAGAAGAGGTCACGTTTTCTTTCTGTTGTCCACATGCCCACAGATCCAAAGCAAACCCACTGCTGTCCAGTTGATTCTGATGCCCATTGAGCCTACAGGACAGAGCAGAACTGCTCTGTGTTAGTCCCAGTTGACTAGATAAACAAATTCGGAGACACCCATATGTGTGTAAAAGAGCTGTTATCAAAGAGCAATCAAATATTCAGAAAGCCTCCTAGCCCAGTCCAGGTCAAGTCCATAATTCTGAGATTAACCCACATGTCTGATACCAGTCCATAAATCCCTCTTTAGACTCACACAGCCCATGCAATGATGCCAAATGCAGGGAGAGCACAGGCCGGTAGGTGAAAAGTCTAGTGGATCCAGTGGCGGGAGAAGCATCTCCAGGCTGGTGAGGGTCTCCATGTGGCTCTTCTAGCTCCAGGGCTCTTGTGAACAGGAAGGTGAAGCAGAGAGATAGAGATAGATAGAGAGAGAGAGAGAGAGAGAGAGAGAGAGCCCCACTCCCAGGGAGGAAGAGGGGCATCAGTAGCCCCCCCACACAAGGAGGCATCAGGCTGTGTCCTGATTGACGAGCTAGACCCCGCCTCTTCATTCGTATTTACCAAGTTGATGTGAAACGGTGTAACTACCACCTGCCCCTACGGTTTCTGGGGCTATCAACCACCACAGAATAGACAGCCTCATCCGTCTACCTCAGGGCTGCTCATGAGTTCAAACCGCTGAGCTTTTGGTTTGCAGACCAGTGCCAATTCACTGTGCCACTACCACGGCCATCCTGATAGAGAGGAGACACATACATGAAAGCCCTGCCATCGTGTTGATGATGAGAGCTGGCGGAAGCTAAGAGAGACATCGGGGTGGAGGGAGAACAGGCCTCCAAGCAAAGGCCCTGCGTCCTAAGGGCAGTAGGGCTTCTGATGGCCCAGGACATGATAAACACTTGAGTTGATGCAATGGGCCAACCTCATGGTGGCACAGTCCATGGAACATGGCTCCCAGCTGCCCTGCCCTGCCCCCCCCGCCCCCCCGTGCCATGTACCAGGGGCTCAGATGTGCCCTCAGAGGCTGTGTTCCAAAGTCCCCAGCACCAGGTATTGGGTAGACCAGAACTTGGGGTCTACTGGTCTCTCCTCTCCAATGAGTCAGAAGCCAACAGATATCCATCCAGGAGGAACATTCTCATTTTCTTGTTGACTGATGAAACTCTAGGCCCCAGAGACTATGGTCAAATGAGAGACCTTTTACTGAGCTTCTGATGAAGGGGGAAAGTGAGTATTCTTTTTCCAGGGACAGCACGGGTCCAATCTAGAATGGAGGCAAGGGAATGCTTTGACACATAACTGAGGTTCTGTTTCTACCCTATAATGTTATGATCTTATCATGGTTTGCCAAAATAGACGATAGGAACAAATAATTACTTCATCTCATCTGTCCATCAATTACCCACCCACCATCCGTCTATACAATCTTCTATCTATCTATGCATCCATCCATCCATCCATCCATCCATCCATCCAATTTTCTTCTCCTTCTTCTGACCACTTATCTATCCACCCATGCATCCTTCTGCCTATCCACCTAGCCATCCATCCACTCACCCACTCATCCACTGTAAACACGTATCGTAAAGCTAGCTTCATGTCAGGGTCCATGCCAGCTTGCTCAGGGGAGGCACTGATGGGCACAATGGACATAGGCTCTTTTAAGAGGCTTGCTGTCTGAGCAAGAAAGGACACGAAGAAGCAATTACAAAATTTTCAAGCTGGGTGGCACGAGGGGGCCGGTGAAATCAAGGCAGCCGTGTGGGAAAGGAGCGTGTTCACAGCAGGCTGGTTCCCACCGCGTTAAAACCAGACTGGGATTTCTCTACCTACCGATCCGATTAAAATGTGGCGGCCGCTGTCTCTGCCCTATCTGCATCTGCATATAGGACTAAGCCTATAATTAACTGAGTTTTTAAAAACTGCAACCCAGTGAAATCACAGACCCAAACCCTGTCTCTGGGGTTATTTACTAAATCCCCTCTTAGCATCAGACAAAAGCCATTGTCCCAGAGGCAGTAATTTGGTCTTCAGTGTGATCTGAATTTGCAAGTCTGGATGCTTTGAGAGTCAGAGAATGAACCTGATCTTTATCCAAGGGGGAGTAGGAGGGTTGGGGGGGGGGTGAGTAGAGGGAGAAGAAGGCGGCTGGTGAGGATTGTTGCTGATGCCAGAAAAGAGGATTGTTTAGGACATCCAAGGAGGTCAGCAGAAAACTGACATCGTGCGGATGGTAGGCTCCAGCTCTCTGGTTGGAGGTCTTTTCCCACAAACGCTTTCCATCTTACGTGGGTGATTCAAAAAATATCGCTACTCGGACTCTAGCTCACACACAGGCACAGGTTCATGCCAACAAGACGTTAAGCACGCGTCTGTGATTGGCGACGGCGGCAGACGCCTGCTTTCAGGGATGAAACCACTGCTGTCAAGTGGATAGCGATGACCCCATAGACAGGGCAGAGCAGCCCCAGGGGGTTCCAAGACTGTAACTCTTCATGGGAGAACAAAGCCCCATCTCGTTCCTGAGGAAGAGATGGTGGTTTTGAACTGCTGACCTTGTGGTTAACAGCCCAACCTGTAACCCCTCAGCCGTCAGGGGGCTTCTTCCCTTTAGCCCCATGAGCCTGCCTTCAGAGAAATCAGGCTAAACCAAGGGTTCTCAACCTGTGGGTCATGACCCCTCTGGGGGGGGGTAGGGGGCTTGTGCCTAACAACCCTTTCCCAGGGATCGCCCAATTATAACAGGAGCAAAATGATAGTGATGAAGTAGCAACGAAATAATTTTATGGTTTTGGGGGGGTCACCACACGAGGAACTGTATGAAAGGGTCGGTAGGAGGGAGGCTGAGAACGACTGCTCAACCATCTAAACCTCGGCTCTGGGTGGATTTAGTGGGTCAAGGCCCTTCCAAGCGGAGAGGTCAGTTCGGAAGGTCAAGGTGACAGTTTTGTGAGCATCCTAAAGGAACAATTTGGATCGATGGTCCTCAATGGACACAGGGTGACCACAGAGGCTTTTTGGAAATGTGTTTGCAGAAAACGGAAAATCGCACTGGTGAGAGAAAAACCCGGAGCGTGGTGGTGGGGAATCTTTTTCTATCTTGACCATGCACCGGCTCATTCTTTGAGGGTCACCAGGGCCGCCCTATGCCAGTGTTGCTGGGAAGGCCACCCCACCATGCTGACATGGACCCTTCAAACTTCTCTTTGCTCCCCAAACAGAAAGCGTGTTCATCAGGACAGGACTTGAGTGTTCCCAGGATGCCCTCACTGCCCTGCTGTGGCATAGAGGAGAGAAAGCAACATCCTTGGTGGGGGGTTGGGGGATTGTTCCCCCCTCCCTGCTGTCTGAGTCCGTGCTGAGTCTTGCACCCCTGCAGAGTGAGTGGAGCTGCCCTGTGGATTCCGGGGCTGTGCCTCTTGAGGGGAAGCCCTGCTGAAACCTGTCAAGTCCTTAATGCCAATATGAGCCCATATGTCTGACACCAGTTCATAAATCCCTTTTTACACTCACACAGCCCATGCCAATGATGCCGATTGCAGGAAGATCACAAGCTGGTGGGTGAAAAGTCTTGTGGATCCAGTGGCCCATCAATGCACCGAAGGCCATCCAGGAGATGCACCGGCCCAGAACCAGAGAACCCGGATCTCTGGTAGAGACCCATCATCATAAAAGAGAAACAGAAAACACAGGGAGGAAGTTGAACATGCGGGGGCACATTGAGGGGCCGCCAGCGGGAGAAAGCGGGGCATGTGCATGCACAGCTGCCTGTAAAACCCACTACTCACTCTGGGAACCCTAGTCGAATCCAGGAAAAGACATATCACCCAAAACCCAAACACCAAACTCACTGCTCTTACCCCGATGCTGACACCCAGCGTCCCCTACAGGACAGGGTAACAGGGTGGAGCTACCCCTGAGTTTTGGAGATCCTAACTCTTTATGGGAGTAGAAGGCCCCATCTTTCTCCTGAGGAGCGGCTGGGGGTTTTGAACTGCTGACCTTGGAGCTCGCAGTCCAGTGCATAACTGCTATGCCACATGGGCTCCTGACTTCTGCCACGGTTCCCTTCGAAGTAGAGCAGCCAGGGTGTCTAGATCTTTCTCCCCGCTGATGTCCATCCAGCCACCAGCCAGTCTTCTAGTGAGGAGAGCGGGGGCAGGCACAAGCACGATGTGGCCAGACGGGCTGGGAGTGGGGTGGGGGGGCTTCGTGGACCATGAAGCAGACCTCCCTAGGGGATAAGGAGGTGGAGCAGAGGAAGAGAGTACGGGTGTCTAAACCACAGCTGTAGGGGAATGGTCCAGAGGGCAGATTCCACTGAGGGAAGCCAATGGGTTAACGCTGAGGTAGAATAGGGGTGGGGGTGTCACATGCACCCCCTTTCCTAGACTCTATTCCAGAAGAGAGAAAGCCAGGCTAAAGGCAGAAGAGACCCACCAGCATCTATGGACTTAAAACAAGACATCTCCAAGGAAAGGCTGAGGAAAGAGAGTCGTAACTCCTCTGAAGAGATGGAAGAGGAAGGAATTCAGGACTCGGCCGACCTCAGGCTCCAAGTCAATCATCACTGCCCAGTTCAGGTGATATTTCTGAAGGACCCCCCCCCCCACACACACACACAAGCTGGTGGGATGCAGGGACAAGGTGGGGGACTACCTGTGGGGCGTATGCCTTTAGACTTTCAGAATTGACCAGGCATCGCCTCAAAGCGGCCCTCTGTCCACCTGGGAGGCTGATGGGATGGGCACCAGCCAGTCTTACGGTGGCAGGGTCTTCCACCATCACCACCACCACCACGCATGATGCCCACCTTTACAGCAGATCCCCTCTGGCGATGCACCCTAGGCAAGTGAGGGGGCACTGCCGGGCCTTTCTTCCTCATCTTAGTCTGGTCGTCCCACTGGAACCTGTCACTTGGGTGACATACTGGTGGCACAGTTTCCAGCGGTGTGTCATTCGGAAGCCACCACAGTATGACATCCTAGAGATAGACTGGGGTGGGGGGCACGAGACAGGGAAGCCCTGCAACTCCCGACTCATGCCCAGACGGCTGAACGACTAGCTGGGGTCTGACCGTGTGTGTGTGGGGGGGGGAGTGGGGGGGCGCTCTGAGAGAAATCTGGGCTCTTGACTCTTGGGGTTATACTTTAAAAACAAACAAGCCAACAAACAAAATTACCCCTTTATTTTGGGTGATGTTCTGTGCCAAGGAGCTAAAGTGGCTAGAGAAATCCTAAACCCAAACCCAAACTAAATGCACTGCCCTGGAGTCGAAGCTGACTTACAACCCTACAGTACAGGGCAGAATCATACCCAAGACTGTGACTCTTTGTAAGAGTAGAAAGTCCTGTCTTTCTCCCGAGGAGCCACAGGTGATGTCGAACTGCTGACCTTGTGGTTAGCAGCCCCAGGCTGTAACCACTGCACCACCAGGATTCCTTGAGGCCACCAGGACTCCTTGGGGAGGAGAGACTCAAGATTCTCAACCAGGAGCACTGCAGCAGTCGGGGACACGGAGGGCAGTGATCTGGAATGTTCCTTCGAGCTCGGCAGCTGGACAGAAGAAAGCAGAGGCGGCTCGTGGGGGGACATGGCTGGCCTCCCTGCC